>CAUYLG010027528.1:0-41057 GCA_963573385.1 Cacajao melanocephalus | reverse complement strand
CGGTTCATATGATCTCTGTTGCAACTACTCAACTCCACACTGTGGTTTGAAAGCAGCCATAGACAATAGGTCAATGAATGGACACAGCCGTGTTCCATTAAAAGTTTACATACATACACAGAAATCTGAAGTTTGCATAATTTTTGTGTCACAAATTCTTTTTCCCCCCCACCCATTTAAGAATGTAAAAATCATTTGGCTCACAAGTCATATAAAAACAGGTAGCAGTCAGAGGTGAACCTTGAGCTATAGTTTGCCGGCCCCTGCTTTAGAAAAAAGTAGATGAGGAGGTAGGGAGACAACAAAATATTTGTTGAGCATCTACTGTGTGCCAGGGACTGTGCTAAGTGCTGCTGAGAGCGTAGTAGGGAAGACAAGCAGGCCAAGTCTCTTCCCTTAGGAAGCACATGTTTTAAACAGGAGAACCTGATAAGAAAGAAGGTAATTGCAGACTGGACACTTGGTATAGAGGAAACAAACAGGATAATGAAATTGACCTGGGGAGGCCATTTTACAAGGCAAGAGGCTCAGTGCTTTCTCATAAGTGACTATGTTTAACCCACTGAACTCCCTGGGAGGCACTGTCCCCATTTTAAAGATGGGAAAGTGATGTCTGAAGCCTCGCAACTGGTCACCGAAGAAGCCAGGCTGAAAACCCAGATCCTCTCTGCGAGTGCTGTGCTCTGTGGGTGGCTGGAGAGGAGATTAGCTAGCTGAGGGGTCAGGAGTCCCAGGTTCAAATCCTCACTCCATGTGTGACTCCTCAAAGCTTCAGTTTCAAAGATGGAAAAAGAAGATAATCAGGATGGTTGTGAACATTCTTTAAGAATCTGTGGGCCAGGAGTGGTGGCTCACGCCTGTAATCCCTCACACTTTGGGAGGCCGAGGCGGGTGGATTGCCTGAACTCAGGAATTTGAGACCAGCCTGGCCAACATGACAAAACCCTGTCTCTACTAAAAATACATTAAGAAAAAAAAAAAAAAAGAGCCGGGCATGGTGGCATGCGCCTGTAATCCCAGCTACTCGGGAGGCTGAGGCAGGAGAATCACTTGAACCCAGGAGGCAGAGATTGCAGTGAGCTGAGATCATGCCACTGCACCCCAGCCTGACAACAGAGTGAGACTCCATCTCAAAAAAAGAAACAAATATCTTTTTAAAAAATTAGCTGGAATCCCGTCACTTTGGGAAGTGGAGGCAGGCGGATCACGAGGTCAGGAGTTCAAGACCAGCCTGGCCAAAATGGTGAAACCCTGTCTCTACTAAAAATACAAAACTTAGCTGGGCATGGTGGCGGGTGCCTATAATCCCACCTACTTGGGAAGCTGAGGCAGAATTGCTTAAACTGGGACCCAGGAGGTGGAGGCTGCAGTGAGCAGAGATTATACCACTGCACTCCAGCCTGGGCTATAGAGCGAGACACTGTCTCAAAAAAAAAAAAATTAGCTGGCTATAGTAGCACATACCTGTAGTCCCAGCTACTCAGAAGGCTGTGGCAGGAAGATCGCTTGAGCCCAGGAGTTCAAGGCTGCAGTAAGCCATGATTGCCCCACTGCACCCCAGCCTGGACGACAGAACAAGAGTCCATCTCTAAAATAAAAATTAAAAGTTGAAGCCCGGCCGGGTGCAGTGGCTCACACCTGTAATTCTATCACTTTGGGAGGCTGAGGTGGGCGGATCACCAGAGGGCGGGAGTTCAAGACCAGCCTGACCAACACGGAGAAACCCTGTCTCTACTAAAAATACAAAATTAGCCAGGCGTGGTGGCACATGCCTGTAATCCCAGCTACTCAGGAGGCTGAGGCTGGAGAATCGCTTGAACCCAAGAGGCGGAGGTTGCAGTGAGCTGAGATTGCGCCATTACACTCCAGCCTGGGCAACAAGAGCGAAACTCCATCTCAAAAAAAAAAAAGTTAGAGCCCCACTCTGCTCTGATAATCAGAATTGTGGGCTCATGGCTATCTTGAGAGAGAAATATCAGGGAAGGCAGCTTTCTACAGGCATTCAAAGGACACAGTATTTACCAAACAAGTGACCATGACAAGTATACAAATACCTTAGGACATATGCTGTTTCCTGAAGTCCTTAGGAGGAGAAAAACATCATATGGTTATAGGCTGAAATTTTTAAATTAATGCTACTATTTACTCATGATCAAGATGGTATTTGTGGGCAAGAAGTGGAAGAAAAAATATTAATAAAGAATGTAGTCACATTCTGAGAGTGATGAAAAAATAAGAAAAAATTTTAAAAATTAAATTTTTTAAAAAACAATATAATTATTTAGCAAATAGCGTAAGATAGGAGACTTAGGCAGGTGTATGAGAAAACACAAGGACATTAAATATTAATAGTAGTCCGAAGAGCTTTACTGAAAAATGGCTGAGTGTGAAAATGGTACAACTACCCAATAAGTGTTCACCTATGACACCAGCAGTGCCAAATGTGAAACACCATAGACGTGCCCACGAGGGTTCACCTACGACACCAGCAGTGCTGAACGTGAAACGCTGTAGACGTGCCGCGTGTTCACCTACGACACCGGCAGTGTTGAATGTGAAGCGCCGTAGATGTGCCCACGAGTGTTTATCTACGACACCAACAGTGCTGAATGTGAAATGACATAGAAGTGTCCAAAGATTCACGGTTTTCTGTCCACTCAAAGAGTATCACCAGTCAGATTCCCCACTGAGAAATAGATGGCATATTCAACTCTCCATAATTCCAAGAGGATTTCAAAAAGAGGCTATTTGTAAATATAGACAGGGTACAGAAAACCCCAAGGAAAGTGCAGATTCCTGGGGCCAGCAAGCAGTGCTGTCTACTCCAAGGCCTCAAAGGTGCAGGAAGGGAGTGGTCTTGGGGACCCTGATATGCAGAGAGGACATGCTGAGAGAACCAGTGACCTTCTACTTGGGGACACAGCCAAGCTGCCTACCTTCCCTCTATCTGCTGGGACTCCCCACTGGTGAAACCCAACCGGAAGCCAGAGGATCCTTTGATGTGGTTCCTTCCGGCCAGACTCCCCCAGGAGAGGGCAGGGTGGGTAAGTGAGGAGAGGGGAAAGGTGGGGGAGGGCGGACAACAGGATTGCCAGCACACCAGAAAGGCATCCTTTCTCTGCTATTTTCCATTTATGTATCTCAGACAGGCCCAATAAAATATTAACTTTAAGGGACATTGGCCATACTTGCTGTATTCATCCAGGTCATATGACAGGTAAATTTCTCAAAAACATTTTCATACTGCCAATCATCTGAGTCACACAAACCATTGATTCTCCACCTCTGCTGAGCCTCAGAATCATCTGGGGGGCTTTTTACAAATGCAGACACCCCAGAGCCAACCACAAAGATCTTGACTCACTTAATCTGGGGTGGAGCCTGTGCGCCTGTATTCTATTTCACAAAGCTCTGAAGTTTAATGAGCAATCATGGATGTGAACCGCTGGAACAAACCTTTCCACGTGAGTTTCTGTTCATGTATCAATTTCCTCTGATTAAGAATTATCACTTTGACAGTAAGGAAATTTTTAAAATTTGGAAACATTTCAGTGGGTGCTTACTACACTTGATCACCTATAATCTATACAAATTTAGCTTGGATGTAAATCCTGATGTAATGAGACAATAGATAGAATTAAGTCAGATGTATATTTTATAAAAGGAATACCAATCATTTATAGAAATCCATCATATAAAATATTTAATTGCCCATTAATTATGGGAAAAAATGCTAAAGTGTTTGAAAACAATTTCATATACTGTTCCATGTTTTCCTCTTTCAAATATTTATTTATTTATTTATTGAGATGGTGTTTTGCTCGTGTTCCCCAGGCTGGAGTATAGTGGCATGATCTCCGCTCACAGCAACCTCTGCCTCCCAGGTTCAAGTGATTCTCCTGCCTCAGCCTCCTGAGTAGCTGGGATTACAGGCGCCTGCCACCACGCCCAGCTAATTTTTTGTATTTTTAGTAAAGATGGGGTTTCGCCATGTTGGCCAGGCTGGTCTTGAACTCCTGACCTCAGATGATCCACCTGTGTCAGCCTCCCAAAGTGCTGGGATTACAGGCATGAGCCACTGTGCCTGGCCTTCCTCTTTCAATTACTATAAGGTCATATCAAACTGCTATGGCAGATGAGGTCCAGTGTCTGAGAGTGCAAAATACCTATCTACGGCCTGGCAATTGCTCTAAACTGTGATATTTTTATATTAAACATGGGGATAATAGGCTGGGCATGGTGGCTCATGCCTGTAGTCCCAGTACTTTGGGAGGCCAAGGTAGGTGGATCACAAGGTCAGGAGTTTGAGACCAGCCTGACCATCATGATGAAACCCTGTCTCTACTAAAAAAAAATACAGAAATTAGCTGGGTGTGGTGGCACGCACCTATAATCCCAGCTACTCAGGAGGCTGGGGCAGGAGAATCGCTTAAACCCAGGAGGCGGAGGTTGTAGTGAGCCAAGATCACGCCACTACACTCCAGCCTGGGTGACAGAACAAGACTACGTCTCAAAAAAAAAAAAATGAGGATAATACAATCTATTTTTGGCTATAGTCAAAATCACAAATAACAAGTGTTAAGGAGAATGTGAAGAAAATGGAGCGCTCATACGTAGCTGATGGAATGTAAAATGGTGCCTTTGCTTTGGAAAAGTTTGGCAGTTTCTCAAAAGAGGAAACAAAATTCTCATGTAGCCCAGGGATTCCTCTCCTAAAGGGTTTACCCAGGAGAAATGAAAACACATGTCCATATAAAAATTTGCATGTGAATGTTCATAGCAGCATCATTCTTATTCATATTAGGCAAATACTAGAATCAACCCAAATGAGAAATAGGTAAACAAAATGTGCTACATTTAATTCATGCAATGGAATACTATTCAGCCACGACAGAGACTGAAGGGCTGCCACATGGTATGAAATGGATGAACCTTGAACACATGATGCTATATGAAAGAAGCCAGTCACAAAAGACCACACATTATATGATATGTCCAGGAGAGACAAATCTATTGAGACAGAAAATATATGAGTGGTTGCCTAGAACTGATGAGTTGAGGAGAAATGGGGAGTGACTGCTAATGGGCACTGCTAATGGGGTTTCTTTGTGGGCAATAAAAATGTCCTAAAATTGATTCTGGTGATGCACAATTCTGTGAATATATTTAAAACCACTGAATTTACACTTTGAGTAGGTGAACTGCGTATATTTGAATCATATCTCAGTAAAACTATTCTTTAAAACAATAAACCAGGCCAGGCACAGTGGGTCATGCCTGTACTTCCAGCACTTTGGGAGGGACAAGGCTGGTGGATCACCTGAGTTCAAGACCAACCCGAACAACATGGAGAAACCCCGTCTCTGTTAAAAATACAAAATTAGCCGGGTGTGGTGGCACATGCCTGTAATCCCAGCTACTCGGGAAGCTGAAGCAAAAGAATCACTTGCACCCAGGAAGCAGAGGTTGCGGTGAGCCGAGATTGTGCCATTCTACTCCAGCCTGGGCAACAAGAGCAAAACTGCTTTTCAAAAAAAAATTTTTTTAAAAACCTATCTTACATCATTTTTGTGAATTTGAGTTAATTTATATAAAGTGCTTAGCACAGTCCCTGCTAAGTAAATGAAATTCAGTAAGTGGGTACAATTATTAATGGTTGTTCATTATTAAGGGAGGGCTACCAGGAAGTGACAGCGAATTAATTTGGGTCTTGGATGAGCAAGAGAATTTGACAAGATATTCCTTATAGTAATTCCTAACCTGTACTATACATTTTTACATGTCTCTTGGACTAGCCCATGAACTCATAAAGGACAATGTCCATGTCTTATTTATCCATAATTCTCTCGTACCAATGATGGCTTATTAATAACTTAATGTATGTAAAGAGAAACATACTGACCTTTTAAAATACCATAGATGACTACTTAATAACATGAAAATATGGCCAGGGTATATTAAATGTAAAAAGCAGTGACAAAATAGTCTGATTGTTTGTGGTGTGTTTTTAAGAAGAAAAATGAAAGGATTTTCATGTCATCTCTGGATAAGAGAATTATCAATTCTTTATTCTTCATCTTTTCTATAGTAGACATTACTGCTGTAACAATAAAATCTAATCAATGATGACAATGACCTAAGAAGTAAAACATGAAGCAACTTTTATCCCCAAACTTAATTAAAACACATCAAAATAATTAAACCATGCACTAACATTTAAAAAGAAATGTTAATGCATGATTTGTGTGTGTGTGTGTGTGTGTGTGTGTGTGTGTGAGACATAGTCTCACTCTGTTGCCCAGGTTGGAGTACAGTAGCATGATCTTAGCTCACTCCTGCCAGGTTCAAGCTATTCTCCTGTCTCAGCTTCCCAAGTAGCTGGGACTACAGGCGCATGTCACCATGACCAGCTAATGTTTTGTATTTTTAGTAGAGACAGGGTTTCACCAGGTTGGCTAGGCTGGTGTCGAACTCCTGACCTTAGGTGATCTGCCTGCCTTGGCATCCCAAAGTGCTGGGACTACAGGGCTGAGTCACCACACCTGGCCAGATACTTTTTAACATGCAAACCAAAACTCTTTATAGCTTTTTGTCTCTACTATGCACTAATCTAATAATACTCAGTTTGGGCCACCATCTTTATTTAATTCAACTATACATTAAGTTCAATACTAATATCTGAGGTATTGACATTAACGTTTTGTTACCAGTTCTGCAATATTTAAGCTCCATATACCACTAATATGAGGTTCCAAAAATAAGATGGGTTAGAAAAAAAGACTCAATTTTTCCTAGGCAGGCTTTAAGCCTATTTGCAAAATAAGTATGGTACATACATACATGTGTATATATGGCCAATAATTTATCGAATAATTCACATTTTTGTTAGGTGCCTGTATCTATCATATACTGTGGAATCAATGCATTCAATGACCAGGTGAGGTGGTTTACAAAAACCACCACAAATTCTCCCTTCCACATCCAGGCAATGCAATGTTGCAGCTCTTCCCATCAGAAAGTCGAGTCTATTTCCCTGCCCCTGCACACTCTGGTTGGCCATGTGATTTGTGAAGCAAATGTGATGCAAGCAGTGACTTTAATTTACCGGTGCTCTGGGTTTACTCTCTTGCTTGCATTTGTATCCCTAGGACCACCATGTGAATGAGCCTGTGCTAGCCTGCTAGAGGAGTGGAAACACGGAGGAGCACGAAGGCTTAAGGGAAGCCTTCCTGGCTCATCTGGCCACCATCTAACCCACTGGCTGGCTCCAGACATGGGGACAAGCCCAGAAGACATCAGCTGCCCAGCTGGGTTGCCCAGACTAGAATCATCTGACCGCAAAATCATAAGCTAAATATTTGGTTGTTTTAAGCCACAAAATTTTAGGGGTGGGGGAAATTATTACTAGCAAAAACTAACTGATTAAGCCAGGTGCGGTGGCTCACGCCTGTAATCCCAGCACTTTGGAAGGCCAAGGTGGGCAGATCACCTGAGGTCAGGAGTTTGAGACCAGCCTGATCAATATGGTGAAACCCCATCTCTACTAAAAATACAAAAATTACCTGGGCATGGTGGCATGTGCCTGTAGTCCCAGCTACTCAGGAGGCTGAGACAGATTGCTTAAACCTGGGAGGCAGAGGTTGCAGTGAGCTGAGATTGCGCCACTGCACTCCAGTCTGGGTGACAGAGTGAGATTCCATCTCAAAAAAACCAAAAAACAAAAAACCTAACTGATT
This sequence comes from Cacajao melanocephalus, assembly GCA_963573385.1. NCBI lineage: Eukaryota > Metazoa > Chordata > Mammalia > Primates > Pitheciidae > Cacajao > Cacajao melanocephalus. Next base: position 33,321 of record CAUYLG010027528.1, on the reverse strand, counting down.
AAAATAGGATGATGCTTTACAATTCAAAATACTACATTGAAACCAATTCTTATGTATGGATGTATACAGTACATCCTTAAAAGTCAAATCTGTAAAAGTCTCAATTTTTTAAATTTATTTATATATTTTTGAGACAAGTTCTCACTCTGTTGCCCAGGCTGGAGTGCAATGGTGCTGGACTGTAGTGAGTACAGCTCACTGCAGCCTTGACCCCCTAAGCGGGCTCAAGCAATCTTCCCACATCAGCCTCCCAAGGCACGCGCCACCAATCCTGGCTAATTTTTGGTCTTTTTTGTTGAGGCAGGGTTTCCTCATGCTGCCCTGGCTGGTCTTGAACTCCTGGGCTCAAGTGATCTCCCACCTCAGCCTCTCAGAGTCCTGGGATTATAGGAATTGCAGAGGAGAAAGGGAGGAGCTCAGGCAAAGGGGCCACAGAAAATTAGCTAGGATCCCATTCCAACAGCAAATAGTTCCCTGTGATTGGAACCCACAGCCACAAGTGGGAAAGGAGGCACAAGAAGGACCAAAGCGGCAGGGAGGAGGCTGATGGCAACCACAATGCACTTTTAGGTCCTGCTAAGAAACTAGAATTTTATTTTGAAGTTAAGAAACTTGTTATACTTTCTTCCTATCTCAAAAACTTTAAGTGCTTTTAAGACACTTAAGAAAGCACAGTTTAATCAACCTGCCAGTAGTGATGAAAATGATGAGAGAGAAACTAACTAGAGGTGGGGAGACCAATGGAAGTTGCAGTTGCACTAAACAAGTAAGCAAAAGTAGAGTGATCATAGCCAGGCCCAGCAGCTCACACCTACAATCCCAGCACTTTGGGAGACCAAGGTAGGTGGATAGCTTGAGGCCGGGAGTTCAAGACCAACCTAGGCAACATGGTGAAACCTAGCCTCTATAAAACCTACAAAAATTAGTCAGGTATGGCCATGCCTGTAGTCCCAGCTACTTGGGAGGCTGAGGTGGGAGGATCACTTGAGCCCAGGAGGTCAAGGTTGAAGTGAGCTGTGATTGCACAATTGCACTGCAGCCTGGGCATCAGAGTAAGCCTCTGTCTTAAAAGAAAGGAAGGAAAGAAGGAAGGAAGAAGGAAGGAAGGAAGGAAGGAAGGAAGGAAGGAAGGAAGGAAGGAAGGATAGAAAGAAGGAAAGAAAGATTGTCAAGCGTGACTTAACGGACTTAGTAATGTATTGGAGGAGCAGGTTTAAGGGTAACAGTTGATAGCTGAGTATTAATTTGGGTTTGGGATGTCCACGGAAACCTCAGATGCAAATGTACACTGGGTAGTGGGATGTGCTGCTCTGAAGCTCAGTAGAGAGACGGAAGCTAAAGATGCAGATTTGGTGTGATAAACATAGAGACATTTCCCAAAGCCTTTGTGGCCATTCCCTTGGGAAACTAGCATTCCTTTCTGAGTTTCCACATCTGCAAAATGGAGATATTAATTATTATGTGATATCAATCATATGTGACACATTAATCATTATGTGTCATTTTGAATGACATTGTGTGGTCACTCAAAAGTATATACAAGGCCAGGCGCAGTGGCTCACGCCTGTAATCCCAGCACTTTGGGAGGCCAAGGTGGGCAGATCACTTGAGGTCAGGAGTTCAAGACCAGCCTGGCCATTTGGTGAAAGCCCATCTCTACTAAAAATACAAAAGTTAGCCAGGTGTGGTGGTGGGCGCCTGTAATCCTAGCTACTCAGGAGGCTGAGGCAGGAGAATCACTTGAACCCGGGAGGTGGAAGTTGTAGTGAGCCAAGATCATTCCATCGCACTCCAGCCTGAGTGACAAGAACAAAACTCCATCTCAAAAATAAAAGTAAAAAATAAAGGCCAGGCACAGTAGTTCATACCTGTAATCCTAGCACTTTGGGAAGCTGAGGTGGGTGGATTACCTGAAATCAGGAATTTGAGACCAGCCTGACTAACATGGTGCAACCCCATCTCTACTAAAAATACAAAAATTAGGCAGGTGGGTGGTGCACACTTGCAGTCTCAGCTACTTGTGAGGCTGAGGCAGAAGAATGGCTTAAACCCAGGAGGCAGAGGTTGCAGTGAGCCTGAGGTCGCTCCACTGCAGCACTCCAGCCTGGGCAACAAGAGCAAAACTCTGTCTCAAAAACAAACAACAACAAATATATATATACACACACACTTTTGAGACAGGGTCTCGCTGTGTCAGCCATGCTGGAGTGCAATGGCATGATCACAACTCACTCCCAAGTGATCCTCTTGCCTGAGCCTCACAAGTAGCCTGGGACTACAGACATGCACCACCAAGCCCGGCTAATTTTTGTGTTTTTTGATAAAGATGGGGTTTCGCCATCTAATTAAAAATAAATGGAACTGCAGAATATCTTACTGGGGAGACTTAAAAGAAGGCTACTCACTTTGCTTACAGTATCATTCACAATGTGACCCCTGCCTACCTTTCTATGGCTGTTTCTGAAGATTCCTCTTCATATAAGCTATCCTCCAGCCAAACTGGGGTTCTCAGATTGCTTTGCATTTTTCCACTTCCCTCCCCTCCTACCTTTCTCAGACTTGCCCTCTGCCTGGAATATTGCCTTCCAGAAATTAATACCCCCAACTTAGTACCCCTGTCTATAAAAATACTAACAGCCCCACCCATCTCACAGGATCCTCTGAACCACTTAGGTCTAATCTTAAGATTTCTATCTATTCAGTGACCATGGCTTTGTACTGCCTTCAAGGCATTATTCTTTCATCCTATGCCAAAAATACTCATCAAAAGGCCAGTCCCGCACACAAGCTCTGGGGGGGTCTCTAAACACCCTAAAATCATTGCAAAATTGTGTGTGTGTGTGTGTGGGCACACACTATGTGCATTTTGGGGGGGAAAGAGGACACATACGTTTCCCCAGATTTTCAAATCTTCCATGACTCCAAAAAAGTAATTTAATTCTCATTTGGTCACTTTGTCCTACGTGCTTCACAGCGACCTTCAGGATTTAACCAGCTCAGTGTGCCTCCTGAGTGCCTGGAAAAGAGTCTGGCACACAACAGGCATTCGATTGTGGAGTTCAACTGGATAGAGTCGACACACGTGTTGGCATTTACCAAGAAGAGAGGGGAAAGTTTTAAAAAGAAAGAAGGAAAAGAAAACCCTTCATTCCTTCAAATTAAAGATTCTATCACAACCCAAACAAGAACCAAAGTGAAAGTGAAATTACTGTATTTTCTCTAACGCTTTCAAGCCCAGCCTACTGGCAAGGCTAGAATTAGGGACCAAGAGGGATCTTTTGCAGTTCTCCATCTGCCCCTGACTCCCTGGGATCTTAGGTAATAAGTATCTCAAACTCGCTATACCTCATTTCCTATTTTTGCAACATGGAAAATGATTCTTGCCCCTTATCTACCAAGTGAGGAGATTGTGAGGAAAACAGATGCCACACAAAATGCTTTCTGAACCTTCATTAGGCAGAGTCTTTACAAATCTTTTCGTCAGAGAGTCTGTGGTTACAAAGGCCCACTCGGCTCTAGTGGTTGTTTTGATGTCCTGCCTTCTTTCAGGTCTAAAATATTTCCAAATGTGCTCAAATTTAGCATTGACGGTAAGAAAATCTTGGGCTGGAAAGCGTTCTGACCACACTCTGGAGCAGCATTTCTCAACAATTTTTAACTCATATTCCCATTTGATAAGCATTAAAAATCTCACTCCTTTTTAAAATTTTGTTTTATGAAAACAAAGGCTGATTTTTTTCCCTCCTTTTCAAAGTATATAATTCTATAATAAATACTGCTTGGCCAAAAAAAAAAAAAAAATGGGAATGAACCGTTGATTTACAGCAGCATGAACAAATCTCAATGCGTCACACCACGTGAAAGAAGCCAGACCAAAAAGAGCACACGGTGTATGATTCCACTCACATGAAATTCTAGAAAGGCAGCCAGGTGTGGTGGCTCATGCCTGTAATCCCAGCACTTTAGGAGGCCAAGGCGGACAGATCACCTAAGGTCAGGAGTTCGAAACCAGCCTGACCAATACAGTGAAACCCCGTCTCTACTAAAAATACAAAAATTATCTGGGCGTGGTGGCAGATGCCTGTAATCCCATTTACATGGGAGGCTGAGGCAGGAGAATCGCTTGAACCTAGGAGGTAGACATTGCAGTGAGCTGAGATTGTACCATTGTACTCCAGCTTGGGCGACAGAACCAGACTCTGTGTCCCCCTAAAAAAAAAAGAATTTCCTTTTTTAAACTATACCCCTCTCTACCCTGTCCTCATAAACATTGTTCTGAATAGTGAGCACACTGACCACCTAGGCTGGCCCTCATTCATTCTTGAGACCCCCAGACTTGGCACAGTAAGCAAGCCCTGACTCTCAGTACCTGCCTTCCACACACGCGTGGTCATTTCCTGCCCTAAGAGCTGTTCTGTTCTCTCCTTGGAAATGACCTCCTCCTGCTTCCGTTTCTTCTTCATTCCAGATGCAGCTCAGGAATCTTCTCCACCAGCCTTCCCTGAATCTGAGCTCACACCTGTGCTCCACAGCTCCTGAGCATATTTCTAGCTGCCACTCACCATTCGGTACTGATTTTATCTGTTGAAGCTTCTAGTCTTCCTCACAAGACAGTAAACAGAAAGGAGTTCTTAACCCTTTTTTGTGCCTTCTAAATCCTTCTCAAAATAAGGTAAAATGCATAGGCATAGGCAGAAAACTAATTACGAAATAAAGTTATCAAACTGTTCAAACATATCTTGGCTGTCACACCATATGTGCCTCGTATTGATGTAGTGGTAGGTCAAATGATTACCATTATTTCAAAGTAGTGATATGTATAAACAGGAATAGCTACCACTCCTGTGGCTTGTCATTACCATTGATAACTGAAGGAAATACTGTATTGTGGTTAGAGCTTGGTAAAACTGTAATCTTTTCCTATAGAAGTTCCTGAATTCCACCCAAGAACAAGGAGCCACAGGCCCCTAGACAGAACAGCTGCTTAGAGGGGCTGTGTCCTCTTTATCTTTGGGTTCTCAATGCTCTCAGCACACAGCAGGGAACTTAATATCTCAGCTACAAAACAATGTAATAACAATGGCAATATTAAGTATAAATTCAAAAACTAAGATCGTTTCTCCTGCTAATACTTCTATTACTACTAGTATGCTTACACCGAAGTATGTCCTGGAAAATGGTTTACTGACTGCCAAAGACCTTGAAAATACATTTACCTGGAACCATAGCATTCCCTGGCCACCTCATAACATTCTTCAGTTCTTCAAAGTATTAGCACAAAACCATGGAAAGAAATACACAAAGATCAGGGGGATTTAGAGGAGGAACTCAATTCCCTTAATGTGAGCTGGCCACATACAGTGTGACCTTCCAGTGGAGCACGTAGCTCTCTAAATCCTTGAGAAACGGAAGAAATTCCCTTTGCTCAGTCTTTTTCTTCTGATTGCAGTGGTGAATAACGCAAGATGTTTCATGCTAACCACGGCCCTCTCTTGATATTACTAAATACTTCCTTTCTTCTCTGTTGTTGCAGTTATTGTTGAGAGCATTTCATAAGAGTGTGAAAACAATGAAACGAGTTCAAGTAAACTGAAGTAACAATGAAGCACCTACACAGGAAAAAGTCCTGTTCGCAGTGAGCTTTCACATGACCTTCAGGTCTTTTATTTTAATTGAGACAGGGCCTCTGTCACCCAGGCTGGAGTGCAGCTGGGACTACGGGCACGTGCCAACACACCCACCTTTTCTGTGTTTTTTGTAGAGATGGAGTTTCACCATGTTGCCCAGGCTGGTCTCAAACTCCTGGGCTCAAACGATCTGCCTGCCTTGGCCTCCCAAAGTGTTGCAATTCCTTGCATGAGCCACCATGCCTAGCCAGCCTACTTTAGTCTTACGCTACACATTGAACCATCCACTCCTGGGTCTGGGTGGCGTGTGCGAGCCCAGGTCTGTCTCCATTCTGCAGGCAGCATGGAAGAGGCTACTCCTCTGCCTCCTACGTCATACCCATTTCCTTGGTATTTGAGGTGAATTGGTTTCTTCCAGCATAATTCTAAAGAGCTAAGGTGAGTTTAAGAAAAAAGAAAAATACGTCGAAATCTCTTTTTTACTCCAACCCAAGAAATCTGGGAACCACTCTTAACCTAAATCAGTCAGGCAACTTCAAAAGAAGGTGGAGCAAGCCTGATGGTCCACTCATACCCCCATCCCTGTTATAGCACTAAACATTGACATTTAAAGTGAGCTCGTAGAAACAAGCAGTTATGGAAACTGAGTATCGAGATAGTGGCTCACTGTCTAGTTGAGAATTTGTAAAATTCCTGAGAACTACTGAGTAAAATTCCTAGCTCACCAGAAGAGAATGGCCACAATTCTGAAGTAAGGGGGATGGCATCACCTCTGGCTTCCTGGGGGTCACAGCCAAGGCTAGCTGATTTGCAGAACATTTTGCATATGACAGAAACGAGCATCCCTCCTCTCTTCACTCTGTCACTCACCCGCTTTTTACCTTTGGTTTATGTTCAAATCAATCCCATTTTCAAAGTAGTAACAACTACCTTTACACCACTTCTCCCAAAAGTGACCAAACTACTGCCGTATTATCTCTGTGTTCTAACTTCTCAAGAGAGTAGTTCACAGTTGATGTCTTCACTTCCCTCTGATTTCTCTCCTCTGACCTCTCTCAACTCCTGTTCCCAGACATCAGTTTCTGCACTGGACTGCAGTTAATTCACTGAAATGGGTGGTGCCACACTCAAAGACCTCATAATGGCCAATCACAGATGATTTTGAGTCCCGAGCGACCATAATCCTGAGGGATGCCTGACAGCATGCTCCAGCTGGAAGCAGTGCTTCCACGGTTCTAGTCCTACCGATCCACTTTTCCTGCATTTTCTTTAGATGCTAATATTCCTATTTTCTTTCTTCCTTTCTTTCTTTCTTTTGGTGTTTTTTTGTTTTGAGACAGAGTCTCGCTCTGTCGCCAGGCACCAGGCTGGAGTGCAGTGGCGCAATCTCGGCTCACCGCAACCTCCGCCTCCTGGGTTCAAGCAATTCTCCGGCCTCAGCCTCCCATGTAGCTGGCACTACAGGCGCACACCACCACGCCCAGCTAATTTTTGTATTTTTTAGTAGAGACTGGGTTTCGCCGTGTTGGCCAGGATAGTCTCGATCTCTTGACCTCGTGATCCACCCACCTCGGCCTCCCAAAGTGCTGGGATTACAGGCGTGAGCCACCGCGCCTGGTCTGGTTTTGTTTTTAAATGAGACTGGGTCACAGTGATCCTCCCGCCTCAGCCTTCTGTGTAGCTGAGACTACAGGTGTACACCACCATGCCCAGCTCATTTTTGCATTTTTTTTGTAGAGACAGGATTTTGCCACGTTGGCCAGGCTGAAATTTTCCTTCTTTAGTCCTCTTTTCTCATTTAATCTGGCCAGTCTCTTTAGGAGATTTAATTCATTGGGCTTCAGGCTTTTTTGCTCAAGAATCTCCTAAAATAAAAACTACAGAGCTGGGCTCAGTGGCTCATGCCTGTAATCCCAGCACTTTGGGAGGCCAAGGTGGTTGGATCACAAGGTCAGGAGTTCGAGGACAGCTTGGCCAAGATGGTGGAACCCCGTCTCTACTAAAAATACAAAAATTAGCCAGCCACAGTGGTGGGTACCTGTAATCCCAGCTACTCGGGATACTGAGGCAGGAGAATTGCTTGAAACTGGAAGGCGGAGGTTGCAGTCAGCTGAGATCACGCCACTGCACTCTAGCCTGGGCAACAGAGCAAGACTCTGTCTCAAAAAAAAAAGAAAAACAAACAAAACAACAACAAAACCCCACAAAAACAAAACTACATACTCATATGCAATTTCTGATTTGACATCTAAATGTTTTATTTTATTTATTTATTTTGTTATTTATTTACTTGACAGGGGCTCACTCTTCATCCAGGCTGGAGTGCAGTGGGGCAATTATGGCTCACTATAGTCTCAAACTCCTGAACTCAAGCAATCCTCCCACCTCAGCCTCCCAAGTAGCTACAATCCAAAATTTAAATGGTTGCAAGAATTTATAGTGTTTTGTAAATATATTAGATCTTCTTTTATAGTCAGAATATTATATCATTCTTATTTCTGCTTTAACTTCTGTGTTCGTTCACTTAATCCACAGAATTCTGGTGGGGGAGGAAGTTGGGGGAGGAGGTTGGGGGAGACTGGGTCTTGTTTTGTTGCTCAGGCTGGAGTGCAGCGGTGCAATGGCAGCTCACTGTGGCTTCAAACTCCCGGGCTCAAGAGATTCTCTGCCTCAGCCTCTCAAGTAGCTGAGACTACAGGTGTGGGGAGCCATGTCCAGCTAATTTTTTAATTGTTCTTTTGTAGAGACTGGGGTCTCACTATGTTGCCCAGGCTGGTTTTGAACTCCTGGCCTCAAGGGATCCTCCTGCCTCAGGCTCCCAAAGTGCTGGAATTACAGGCATGAGCCACTGTGCCCAACCTCCTACAGATATTTTAACAGCTTTGAGATATAAAACACATATCATATAATTTATCCATTTAAAGAATGCAACTTAATGGTTTTCAGGATATTCACAGTCTGTAACCATCAGTACAATTAGCTTTAAAACATCTTCATCACCCCCAAAAGAAGCCTAGTACCCATTAGCACTCACTCCACATTGCCCCCTCCCCTAAAAAAAAAAAAACCTATTAATTAATAACCCTTTCAGCCAGGCGTGGTGGCTCATGCCTGTAATCCCAGCACTTTGGGAGGCTGAGGCGGGTGAATCACCTGAGGTCAGGAGCTCGAGACCAGCCTGGACAACATGGAGAAACTCTGTCTCTACTAAAAATACAAAAATAGCTGGGTGTGGTGGTGCATGCCTGTAATCCCAGCTGAGGCAGGAGAATCGCTTGAACCTGGGAGGCAGAGGTTGCGGTGAGCGGGGATCATGCCGTCACACTCCAGCCTGGGCAAAAAGAGCAAAACTCCATCTCAAAAACAAAAACAAAAAACAAACCAAAAAAAACCCTTTCATGTATCTCATCCACAAAACTATGGACATAAATTAAAGTTTAAAATAGAAAAAAAAATTGTGGCCATAATCCTCTAGGTATACAAAGAAAAATTCTTCTGGGTTAAGTCGTAGTAAATTCCAGTTATTCATAGTACACAATTAATCAAAACTCTATAAGTATATCATAAACTTTGAAAATCATTCAACATCAAGTTTTATTGAAAATACATTCATTAATGAGATTAATGAGGTGAACTGAATTTATTCTCCTATTACTAGTTAATGGGTTTGTAGATTACTTACTATTATAATGAAACAGTTTGGTATAATTATATCACTACTTTTCTTTCTTTCTCTCTTTCTACTCTTTTTTTTTTTTTTTTTTTTTTTTTTGACAGAGTTTCCCTCTTGTTGCCCAGGCTGGACTGCAATGGTGTGATCTCGGCTTACTGCAGCCTCCACCTCCCTGGTTCAAGCGATACTCCTGTCTCAGCCTTCTGAGTAGCTGGTATTAAGGCGTCCGCCTCTATACCCGGCTACTTTTTGGTATGTTTAGTAGAGACGGGATTTCACCATGTTGGCCAGGCTGGTCTCAAACTCCTGACCTCTGGCGATCCGCCCACCTCAGCCTCCCAAAGTGCTGTGATTACAGGTGTCAGCCACTATGCCTGGCCACCACTTTTCTTTTTATAGATATAATAACTGAGAAACTCTTTTCAAATAAATAAAAGAATGGAAGTATTTTAGCTACAGCAGCGTCACTCGAATCTTTGAAATCCTTGAAAATCATAGCCCCCAAATCACTTTGTAATCTATCCTTATGTTCAGCCAGGCACAGTGGTGTGCCACTGTAATCCCAGCTACCCTGTGAGGCTGAAGGGGGAGGACCACTTGAAGTTCAAGTCTGTGGTATGCTATGATCACACCTGCGAATAGCCACCGTACTCCAGCCCAGGCAACATAGTGAGAGCTATCTCTAAGTGTGTGTGTGTGTGTGTGTGTGTGTGTGTGTGTGTGTGTTTAGGTGTCGCTTCAAGTATGATGAAAGCAAACAGCCAGAACCACCTGACTCGTAAAAGGAAGTGTCACTCACCCTGAGTCATTCACATTCTCATACACGTATTGTATTTGAAATTGCCCCCTGTGTTTGGAGTCCCGGAGGCTGTTTTTTGTTTGTTTGTTTTTCTAACCTACCAAACACACCATAGAAAGATGATGGAAGTGCAAGAAGTGTGCATATTCCCCGTTCTCAGAGGGATCCATTTCAGAAAAGTGTGTATATATGGACAGTGAAGATCTGAAAATTGCTTCCCTCACTCAGAACCACTGATTCTATTTACAGCCACATGACTCTCAAATCTAGCTCAACTCTTACTAAGCCCTTGACTCTACAGCCTGAAGCACACTGTTTCATCAGCCCTCAGGCCCCTCAATAGGCCTCACATTGAGCTCATCTTCCCCAAATATATCTCCCCCCAATACTTCCAGGCACCCTCATGCACTCTGTTCACCACACTGCTGCCAGATCTACATCTTACACAAGCAAATCTTGTCAAATTGCTGCTCCACTTGAACTCCTTCACAAGTGCCCAGAATCTACCTTAACCCTTTGCATGTAAAGCACCTCATCTGAGAAACAGTGAAGTCGGATCCTCTACAGGGAAATGACACATGCTCTCAGGCTGACCCTCTGAGGCCTGGTTAAGAAGTCCCAGACCTCAAGGAGCCAAGACAGGTGAGTGGTTAAAAGGACGGACTCTGGAATGGAGCTACCTGGGCTAAAGGCAGTTGCTCACTGATAGCTTTGACCTCCTGAGCCCATCTCTTCATCTGCAGAGGATAATGCTACTACGTTTCCTAACGGGTAGGTGTAAAGATTAAGTGAAGATAATGTATGTAATTTGCTCAGCACAGTGCTTGACACATGGTAAGTTAGAATAATACCACAATGAATCTTAGCTATCATCATCTTCCTCATAATTATCATGAAATTAACTCCCAAAGTCTTCCATTGAGGGTCCAAGTCCCTTACATGTCAGAGAAGCCCATCTTGTAGCCTCTCCTCTACTCTTCCCCACACCACATCACTTACTATCCTCCCCTTCCCTCTCCCAAATCAGGCTTTCACACCTCTGGGTCCCGGTACCCACCCTTCCCCTCACCTAGAATTCTTTCCCTACTCTCTGCCTGGTGAATGCCACCTACAAGACAGTCTCATTTGTTGCCCCATCTCAAGTCCCCTGTGAGGCTCCCTCCTCTTTTTCTAGAACTCTCCGTATTGCAGCACCTCAAAGCTCAGTCTGTTGACCCCTCTTCTCTATCAATACTCCCTTTATGATCTATTTGTCTCTGGGCTTTAAATATTTATATGCTGGAAATTTCCAAGAGCGTCTCACCAGACCGGACCCCTTTCTCTCCTTCATTTGATCTCCACTTGGATATCAAGTGGACATCTCACACTCGACAAGGGTGAAAATGAACCCTTGGTGTTCCCCCCAAATCTGTTTCCTCTGCATATCCTTTCTACCCCAGGTATTGGCGAATACTCCGTCCTTTCAGTTGCTCATGCCAAAAGCCCTGGAGTAAATCGTCACCTTCTCTCTTCCACTCACACTCTATATCCAACCCAGGGATAAATCCTGTTGGTTCTACCTTCAACATATGCCCACAATCTGCCCACTTCTCACCCCCATACTGTTATGAACCCTGGTCAGACCCATCATCATCTCTTGTCTGGATTACTCTCCTAACTGGTCTTTCTGTTTCAAACCCAGTCTATTCTGAATACAGCAATCAGAGCAATATTTTTAGATTTTTGTTGTTGCTGTTTTGTTTTTGAGACACGGTCTTGCTCTGTTGCCCAGGCTGGAGTGCAGTGGAATGATCAACTTCAGCCTCAACTTCCCAGGCTCAAGTGATCTTCCTGCCTCAACCTCTCGAGTAGCTGGAACTACAGGTATGCACTACCACGCCCAGCTTTATTTCATTTTGGTAGAGTTGAGGTCAGGCTATGTTGTCCAGGCTGCTCTCGAACTCCTGGGCTCAAGTGATCCTCCTGCCTCAGCCTCCCAGAGTGCCGGGATTACAGGCATGAGCCATTGCAGCTGGCTTAGAGCAAGCTTTTTAAACTCTCAGTCACATGTCCTCCTCTGCTCAGAACCTTGCAATGGCTCCATGTTGCTCTCATAGTTAAAACTCAGAGTCCTTAAAATGATGCTAACTCCCTTACTTCGCTACCTCACTTTCAACAACTTTACCCTCACTCACTCTGTTCCAAACCACACTGACTTTCTTGCTGTTCCTAGATCTTGCCAGAAGGCAATTTCCTGTTTCTCCTTAGCTATTTCCTCTGCTTGGAAATCTCTTCCGTTGAGATTCCCACATGGCCAACTCACTCAGCAACTTCAAATCTTGGCTCAGATCTCATCTTCTCAATGAAACTGCCCTGACCTGAGCTAGATCTCACACACAAGCCCCTGACCCCACTCCTCTACATCGTCTCCCAGGAAGCTCAGCTTCTGAACTAGTTCTGTCTGGGCCTCTGAGGAGGTGAGAATAAAAAACCCTCCTTGCTGAGTGCCTTCTCTAGCCCCACGTTAGGCCCTGAGAAAAGGAACCATTCTAATGTTGCAGGGCTCAAATCAATTGTTCCAGATCCCAAGGCTTGTAAACAATTGAGACGGAAACCATGTCTGCTAGAAGCCTGTGCGGCCCTGCTGTGCTGCTTGCTGGAGAGCTCCATGCCCTCGTCCTGCCCAGCACAGGCCAGTATTCTACCCCTACAACGAGCCCAATGCCATGTCTAATCAGGGAGCAGAATGATAAAAGGCAGTTAGTTCAGGATTTTTGGTTGTTGGTTTTTGTTTTGTTTTGTTTAATTATCAAGTAATTATATTATATCCATCAATCAAAACTGGAAAAAAAAATGCAAAGGATTCTTAATACACTTTATGTTTTCATCTGTGGATGTTCATTACAGAATAGCTGAGAGCAGAAAAGTATATTAGGTTAGAATCTTTGAGTCTCACTGGGCTCCCAGGTAGTTACTTGCAGCCTTTCTGTCCCTTATCCCACCCCACCCAATCTCACCTCTGCGCCCTTTTAATTGTTCATTGAGAGAAAGCAAGAACACCGACCAACTGATGACGTTCTTTCTGTACTTAGTGTTACATGCCAGTGAGTAGTCATTTTTGTGAGCTAGGAGACGTTCTCCACCATGACTAATCACCAGGGAGTTCCAGTCATTCTGCCTGGGTTCAAATTCCCTCTCTGCCACCGATGCTGTGGGAATGATTTGGCCTCTTTAAGGTATTGAAAATTAGTGTTCCTTCTTTATAGGGGGCTGTAAGGTTGGAGTGAGAGGATTCAATTAAAGCCCAGAGCCAGCTTCTGGCATAAGTGAGCACTCAGAGTACAGTCGTAGTAGTTATTGATACTTCACAGGCTCTGACGCAGAGAAGCTTGTACCCAGTGCTCATCCACAAAGGGAGCAAGTTGCTCCCCATTCATGACTCAAAACACCCTGGAGGAAGATTATGTTCACTGATTCTACGGTAAATTTCCACCTTGTGAAATGACTTCGGATGTTTGTTAATACTGCTAAGCTTTCTGACTTCCCTGTGAGAGGAGTGTTTGCATTCTCTTTAGCCCCAAATACTTACTTTAAAGAAAACCACTCTTATGTTACAAAAACACAATAGCAGTTCTAAATACAAGTTATTCCGGCTTCAGTCTTTATCTATAGCCCTCATTCCCAGTGAGTTCTATAAACTTTCTTTCTGATTCTAAGGAAACGGTAGCTTCCTGCCACTTCCCGTTAATAGAGCTGTCGTGACATCTCCTCACTGTCTATTCAACTACGAGATCAAAAAAGGAAAACTGACTCCCTAAAAGTCGAACTTAAGTTAGACATTAACTTTCAGTATCTGGTTCATATTGTGTTTTTTTGTTATTAATTCTTTAAAACCAATTCAAGAATCTTAATTATGCAAAGCTTCAGAATAACGGCAAAGACTATCTTCTCCTTTTGGTAAACATTACGAGGCAACTGCTTTACCGTTTACATTCATTTTTACTTTCTAGGAACACAAATAAATATTTAGAGAATTTCACCTAAAAAAATCATCAATCAGAAAGGACTTAGCAAGACTATTAGAAATCTGGAAGAAGTCCCCACACAGTGGCTCAAGCCTATAATCCTAGCACTTTGGGAGGCTGAGGTGGGCGGATCACAAACTCAAAAGATCGAGACCATCCTGGCCAACATGGTGAAACCCCATCTCTACTAAAAATACAAAAATTAGCCGGGCGTGGTGGTGTGCACCTGTAACCCCAGCTACTCAGGAGACTGAGGCAAGAGAATTCTCTTGAACCCAGGAGGCGGAGGTTGCAGTGAGCTGAGATTGTGCCACTATACTCCAGCCCGGTGACAGAGCGACTCCATCTAAAAAAATAAAATAAATAAAATAAAAAAGAAATCTGGAAGAACAAAGTTGTTTTAAGTTTATGTAAGTTACCGTGTATCTGTGTACTATCCCCTTTCCAGTCTTCCTATTTGTATTCAAATAACAACATACCAGCTAGCTGCTCACAGTGTGATTTTCTGCAGTACTTTTCCTGGATGCAAAATATTTGACCCTGCAAAGACAAGGTGAGTCAGCACATTCAAATTGCAGAGCTCAGGTTTACAGGATAGACACATTGCAAGAACTGCTGAGAATATATTAGGAGACGATTTTTTTAAAGGTTTGAAAGGCCAAAGAATTTAAACATATGCCCCTCTAGCCTTACCCTCACCCTGCCCCAGAAAAGGAAAGTATGGACTGGAGAAATAAGAGTGTGGTAAAAAACAGCTCTATCTGATTGTTAAAAAGGTGGTTGTACTTAACTAAATTAGCATTTAAATGGCCCCAGTAGGACATGGAGGAAATACCTACACACTAATGCAAAAAAGGTAGGGAAGCCGGTCAAGTTTGCACCTTTTTTCTCCATTGTTTAAGTGGAGCCAGTTTTTCTCCCAGGCTGGATAAACAGATGGCAGTGAAGGTGAAACGGACATTGAGAAAGCTAATTGTGATTACAAGAAGCAAATAAACTAAACTTTTTAAATTACAAAGACTGTGAAGCTGAGAAACTGAGAATGGTAAGCACTACATGCTTTTCTATTGGTGTGTTTGGGAACTAGTGTCCCAAACCTTGCAGACTATCAAAACCACAAGGGAAGGTTTTCATAAATGTAGATTTACAGTTCCCTTCATGTCCCCATTCTGATTCAGTGGGTTTGGGGTGGATCCCAGGAATCTGTAAAACACCCATCCAAGTGATTCCGACACATAGGCTATGCTGGGATCAGACACAGCTGATGAAATGCAAAAGTGAGGCCAAACAAACCCGGAGTCACATCTCTCCCAGCCCAACTGTAAAGTGCATGGGTAAAAAGTCAAAGAGTACTTTAACATTTAGGACGGTGTCTCTTCACATGTTAAAGCTGACAAATAAGGCTCCCATGGTGGCTCACGCCTGTAATCCCAGCACTTTGGGAGGCCAAGGCCGGTGGATCACCTGAGGTCAGGAGTTCAAGACCAGCCTGGCCAACATAGTGAATATCCGTCTCTACTAAAAATACGAAAATTAGTCAGGCATGATGGCGGGTGCCTGTAATCTCAGCTACTCAGGAGCCTGAGGAGGGAGAATCGCTTGAACCCAGGAGGCAGAGGTTGCAGTAGCCAAGATGATGCCACTGTACTCCAGCCTAGGTGAAAGAGCAAGACTCTGTATTTAAAAAAAAAAAAAAAGCTGACCAATATTAGTCATATTTTTAATTGTCAAAGATATCCTAACTTTTAAAAGTCATTTTGGAACATGGCCTTGCCTTCTAGTTCCTGTTTCTAGTGATGAGCTACACATATCGTTGTGCCTGACACAAAGACTTCTTTGCCAGACTCTGCGCCTGCTAATTTCCTTCAATTCATTCATAGAATATTCACTGCAACTCCCGAAAGTAGCTACTATCATCCCCATTTTACAGATGAAGAAGTGTGGCTATGAGAATTGTTCCAGTGGTGAAGTTGAGATTTAAACAGAGTCCTAATACTCATGCTGGGTTGTCCATTGTTATAAAGAGCTGGTTTTGTTGGTTGGTTATTTGAAAAAATTTACACATGACATTTGGATATGTTCAAAAGAATCTCGGGCCTGGTATAATATTCACACATTCAGTAAACCACAGAGTTAGGCATCGGCCCCTGGAAGTACCTTCCCCAGCCCTCTACAGGGTGGCAGACAAAGAGGAATCATCTCCAAGAGATTCTTCTAGACTTTGCTCAATTAACCGTCCCATTGTCTCCAGGGGTACATGCTTAGCTGTCTGAACCAAAACATTTCCACTGCTGATTCAGAAATGTGTTCACCCTAATTATGGGAACCGAATGCTCTGAGGCACACAGGTGGGAGGGGCTGTCTGGGGCCCTCTGCACACCTTCACAGAGAAGATGGCTTATGAGCTGAAGGTCAAAGGATGAAAAATATGTCACAAAACAAAATGAAAGCCTGTTCCAGGCCCAGGTCAGCATGTGCTGGGCTTGCCACGTCCAACAGGGGACCCTGGGGCTGAAGTAAGGCCAGAAGTAGGAGCATCAGCAGGGAAGGGGGCTGGTAGGGAGGTGGGGTGTTGGCTGGGAAAAGACCCAAAAGGGGATTTTATGCTATATGAGGGGTTTAGAATTCAAAAGATGCAAAAGGGCACCAACAGTGAGGGGTTTTTTGTATTTGTTTTTGTTGTTTTGAGGGTTTTTTTTTTTTCTAGGCTAAAGGAACAAAGAAATCTGTAACTGGTTGTGATCAATTAGTTGTAAACACTGTTGCACTTGACCAGCGTCCAACAGTGGTTCTTATGCAGAGCAGCCGTAGGACCAGATTGGTATTTTAGTAATGCTTGTGCCAGGGGAGAGAAGGGGTTGCACAGAAGGCACAGAGCTTGACAGATCAGATCAGAGGTTGCAACAATCCAGGTTGGATCCAGCCCAGACTAATGGTGTGATCCTGCCATGAAAGGAAGGACCTCAGTGGAGAAATTTCTGAGGTACAGAGAATGAGCTCTGGAGTCAGGTGGGCTGAATGCTGGTTCTCAACCTCTTATTAGCCATGTCTTTAATTTCATCAAAACCTCACCTTGCTTATTTTATCGAGATGAAATCTGTTGTCTGGGTCCTTGTGCAAATGAAATTGGAGACATGCTCATCTGCATAAGGTTCTCACTCCATTAGTGGTGGTAGCATTGATGATGATGATGATGATGATGATGATGATGACAGACTACACTTTGGTAACTGACTGGCTTTAGGCTGAGGGTAAGTAATAGAACAGGATACCTCCAAGATTTGTTTTTCTTTCTTTTTTTTTTTTTTTTTGAGACGGAGTCTTGCTCTGTCACCCAGGCTGGAGTGCAATGGAGTGATCTCAGCTCACTGCAACCTCCACCTCCCAGATTCAAGCAATTCTCCTGCCTCAGCCTCCTGAGTAGCTGGTATTACAGGTGTGCACCACCACGCTCGGCTAATTTTTGTATTTTTAGTAGAGATGGGGTTTCGCCATGTTGGCCAGGCTGGTCTCAAACTCCTGACCTCATGATCTGCCTGCCTGCCTCAGCCTCCTAAAGTGCTGGGATCATAGGCGTGAGTCACTGCGCCCGGCCTACTCTCAAGGTTTCTAATTGGGTGAGTGAAGGCGCAGGTTGTCGACCAGGCTGGGGACACAGAAAGACGACCCGGTTTTGACAAAAAGGCAGTGAGCTTGGTTTTGAACATGTTGTGCTAGGGATGCCTACCAGAATGTGTTTTCTGAACAGTTAGTTGGAAATACATATTGAAAGAGGAGTCAGAGCTACAAGTACAGATTCATGAGCCATTTGGGATCCTGTTTGAAGCTGTGGGAATGGAGTTTCAGGGAACGCTAACACATATGGCATATTGAGAAGAAACCAGAGTAGCAACTATTTTGTTCAGAATGAAAGGTCTGATTCAGGATTGTCAGAAACACAGAGCCATTAAACAAATGTACACTGAGAGCCAACTACATGCCAGGCACTGCCCTGGAGCTGCAAACTGGAACACACAAGCCAACCCATGAAGAGCTCACATTGTCACAGAGGAGACGACCCTATCAATAAACCTGGTACCCCAAAAGAGGGATACTACCACGAGGGAAGCAGGCAGGGTGCAGGCAAAGGGCAGAGATGTTCAGTGCCTGGGGGAGGCTCAGGCTAGCTCCAGGGGCCAGGAGACATTTGAGCTGAGACCTGAGACTAGGAGAGCATTAACTGAGGACTTATTAAGTGCAAAGCTCTGTTCCAAGCCTTTTAAGTACATAATCCTGTTTAATCCTTACAATAACCCAATGAGGTAGGTGCTGTTATTATGCTCATACTAAAAATAAGGAAACTTAACCACAGAAATGTTAAGTAACTTCCCCCACACCGCTAGCAAGCTGGCAGAGAAGACCCTGACTCAGACAGTCTAGCTTCAGACAGCCCATGCTCTTCCCCACTGCACAAACTGCCTCTCACTGTCTGTGATAAATGCTCCTATTAATAGAAAATGAGTTCAAGAAGGAAAATGCAATCAACAGTGATCACAGTGGCTCAGAGCACAAAGGCTTTATCTAGAAATAATTGTAAGTGCTTGGTATTTGCTGTGTTGCTACTTAAAGCATGGAAGCTTCCTAGAGAATTGGTCAGTAGCCCCAGATTCTAGGGTCAGCTTCGCTATTCACTAATTCTGTAACCTGGGGACAGACAAGTAATGACCTCTACGAACATTCGTTCTTTTCACCGGTGAGATAAATCTGACACACAACTCCAAGATTATCATGAAGATAAAGAGATACAATCCACATACATGATAGTCTCTAGCAGACAATGTTATCTTCGGGAGCTGGCTGATGCTGGGGAAAGGTTCCCAGTGCAGACAACACACCATGACGTCTTCGTAAAAAGCTGAAGCTCAGAGCAGGTGCAGCACTGAAAACAGGACACTTCAGGTGACAGCCTACAGACTGCTATTCTGAGAAAAGATCCTCAAGGGGTGGAAAAAAATCACTTTTAGAACTCCAACTGGTCTTATCAATTTTTAAGGAAAATTAAGTTTGTCATTTGCCACTGTGAAAATCAGCTCAAATACACAACAGGAAAGCTTATTTCGCTGAAAACTCAGTTCATTCCAATGTGACTCAATCAAAAAAGACAGGCTTCTTCTGTGTTCTACATTTTCTACCTCTACTTTCCTCGTTCCAGACAATAAAGTATTGTCCCTTGTGAGGTAGAAACAACATAGCAACATGAAAGCAGATTCTAAGAGGTCATGGGAAGAACAGACATCAAGATCCCAGAATGCTACGTTAAATGCCTTAGGAGGCACCACCACTGTGCAATGGTGGTCCAGAAAGAGCGCGCTCAGCCAGCTGGATCAAGGATGATTATGAAGAGAGGATTTGATCACGGCTTTAAAGGGCTTTAAAGGGCAAACTACAGTTTCCTGCGATGGCTTTGGAAGAGAGCATCCGCAAGGCCCTGAGAGGCCTGGCTTTGCCTGCCTTTGTGTTCTGTAGCATCCACCACTCTCCTAGCCCTGACTGCCAGCCACAAGGGCAGCTCTGTATCTAACGGGATCCTCCGGGGCCACCCCTACATGCAGGCATCTGCACTTGCTCAGGATCAGAAATGCTTCTGGTCTGTAAATGAGCTTCACACTGCTGGTCTCAGGAGGAATACAACCTTCTCTGTAAAGCCTCCCCTGAGCACCTGCCCCTCTAAGGTTCACACCTAGACATGTCCCACATCCATCCCCATCACTCCCCTATACAAACTCATTAACATTCTATTTTACTTTCTTTATAGTACTTAAAACTATGGAAAATTATCATGTTCAATTTTTTTACTGGTTTTTCTGCCCATCTCCACCCTCTGCTAAAAATTGTTAAGTTTCATAAGTGCCTAGATATTGTCTTTCTTTTTCACCCTTATATTCCCAGCACCTGGCAGGAAGTAAAGAGCTCAATAAATATTTATTGAATCAATACAGGAATGCAGAAGAGCACGATCAAGTTGCAGAGGCAGAAAAGTAAAAGCTGAGTTTGAGAAGGTGGTAAGTTGCACGTTCTGGTCCAGCTGGGCATGGACAGGTTGCTTCAGAGGACGTAGTGCAGTTTGAACTGAATAGATAGTGGAGAACTTCTAAGAGTGTTTGACCAGGTGAGGCACTAAGCAGTGCTGTCCTTAGAGAGGA
Source organism: Cacajao melanocephalus (assembly GCA_963573385.1). Taxonomy (NCBI): domain Eukaryota; kingdom Metazoa; phylum Chordata; class Mammalia; order Primates; family Pitheciidae; genus Cacajao; species Cacajao melanocephalus. The sequence continues at coordinate 13,036 of CAUYLG010027528.1, read as the reverse complement.
TTAGGCCAGCAACTATGAATAGGATGAACTGAAGTGTAGCTAGAAAGCCCCAGGGAAAACCATTGTTACCCCTAAAATTGGCAAAGATTAAGAAGTCTGACAAATGTTGGAAAGTATCTGGGGAAACAGTTTTCTAACACTTGAAAATGAACTTGGTAATATCTCTTAAAAGTTAAATTGTACCTATTCAAAATGTAGTAAGCAATACTGCTACCTAGGAGTCAAGACTAAGCAACTATTGCCAGCTGGACGCAGCGGCTCACGCCTGTAATCCCAGCACTCTGGGAGGCCGAGGTGGGTGGATCACCTGAGGTCACGAGTTCGAGACCAGCCTGATCAACATGGAGAAACCCAGTATCTATCAAAAATACAAAATTAGCCGGGCATGGTGGCACATGCCTGTAATCTCAGCTATTTGGGAGGCTGAGGCAGGAGAATTGCCTGAACCTGGGAGATGGAGGTTGCAGTGAGCCAAGACTACCCCACTGCACTCCAGCCTGGGCAACAAGAGCAAAACTCTTGTCTCAAAAAAAAAAAAAGAGAAACTATTGCCTATATATTAGTGAAAAAAATTATAAACAATCATATATCCACTAATAAATGGATTAATAAAATGTTGTATTATCTATGCCATGAAATGCTAGACAGCGATTAAAAACAATGAGTGTATGTGTCTATACATGTATGTGTGTATGTGTGTGTGTGTGTGTGTGTGTCTGTACAAAAAACATGGCTAGACCTTAAAAACAGTGCTCAGAGAAAGTAAGCAAATCATGTAACAGTAGATGTCATGAAACCATTTATGTGGGACGGGCATGGTGGTTCACACTTGTAATCCTAGCACTACGGGAAGCAGAGGCAGGAGTTTGAGACCAGACAACACAGTGAGATCCCATCTCTATCAAAATAAATTAATGAATAAATTAGCCAGGCATAGTGGCACACACCTGTAGTCCTAGCTGCGTGAGAGGTTAGAGCAGGAGGATCACTTCGGCCCAGGTGGTCGAGGCGGAAAGTGAGCTATGATCATGCACTCTAGCCCGGGTGACGGAGTGAGATCTTACCTCTTTAAAAAAGAAACCACTTATGTATATTTAAATCCATAAAACAGTACTACATATTAACTATGGGTACATATAAATATTTATAAGATATTAAAAAGTATACAAACTGAACATGGGCTCTGGGAAGTGAGGACAGAAGGAGGGAATGGAACTGGAATTCGTATTCAAAGGCAACTTGATTTTATCATCAGTTTTGTTTTATTTCATTTAAAAAAATTGAAGCAGATATGACAAAAAGAATAACAGTTGTGAATTTTGAATGATAGGGATATAGTAGTGTTTGCTGAGAATCAGAAGAGCGATGCTAGAAGCGGATAGAAAAACTAACAGGATTCCGGGACTGGGCGGATTAGTAGAGGATATGAAGCTGCCAGAAAGAATAAAGAGTAAAAATTAGATTCTTTTTTTTTCTTTAACAATGAGAGGCTAGACACACCATTAAAAGAACAAAAAAACAATGAGCTCCACTGCAGGTTTGCCTTATTAATGAGACAGCCAAATCGTGGCCAGGAAAAAGTCAGAATTCAAAAACCAAGCTGGCACTGACAAGCTGTCCTGCAAAAGTAAAGAATAAAATAGATGCCTCAATCAATATCCTCAAAAACAAATTTAAGACTATTTTAAGGTCCATAGAGAGTTCGCTTTATGTATTTGGTTTGTTTACAACATATATAGAAACCCAAGTACGGTGTCCTATATTCAACAATTAAAAGTCAGGTTGCTAAATTTTAATACACACTTCTAGAAAACCTGGGGGGGGGGGGGTCTGACTCTGAAAATCAGTTAACCATTCTAGTAAGACAACTTGTTAAGAGTTTCCTTTCAGTAAGCAGCATTGACTAATACAGCAAACGATCCAAATTTACACTGTTCAAATTAAAATTTCAAGCATTAACCTCTATTTTGAAATCAAACCGCCTGTCCTTACAAAAAGATTATCAACTTCCAATTATCAGAAGAATGCAGCTTATCTTTATTAAAATGTACCCCCCCAATATTTCATGATATTTACATGTTTGCATAGTACTTTCCTAGCCTTTTGTAATGTGTTTTGCAACTCCTGAAAAGTCAATAGTCTTAGCTCTTCTCTAAAGGGGGAAACACAAGAGACTGCGTGACTAGTTCAGGGTGACTCACAGGCAGAGTCAATACTGGAACTCGGAACACTGGCATTCCAAGTTCCCAAAACCTTGAGGCTCTTGCTAATCCCAGCAGAATTTTCTTCTTTACAGGGCTGTGCTTCTTACATGCCTCTGAGACCAGAATGTTAGTGTCCAAAACTTTCTCCTTCAAAAGTAGTCAATAGTCAGAAATGAATGTTGGCCTGCAAGTTCAATCTTTTTCTTTTTTTTTTTTTTTGAGACAGAGTCTCACTCAGTTGCCCAGGTTGGAGTACAGTGGTACAAGTGCGCACTCTAGCCTTGACCTCCTGGGCTCAAGTGAGCCTCCCGCTTCAGCCTTCCGAATAGTTGGGACCACAGGCACGCTCCATCACACCCAGCTAATTTTTTACTTTTCTGTAGTCATGAGGGTCTCACTTTGTTACCCAAGGTGATCTCAAACTCCTGGGCTCAAGGGATCCTCCTGCCTTGGCCTCCCAAAGTGCTGGGATTACAGGTATGAGTCACTGCTTCGGGTCCATTTTCACTTTTTAAAAGGCATAGCTAAACTGCATTGATACAACCTAACAATCCCCCTAATTAATGTAACTTTGCCGGTAATTGTTTTTTTTTAGAGTCCTCTTTTAAAATTGGGTTAAATCCAAATCGAATGGTACTGTTTAAACTATTTGCTGTTTTGTGTGTTTGCTTGAGTTAGTGTTATCTCGGACATGCTGAGCTCCTAACTGCCAGAGGGCTGGTTTGCTTGTACTGACCTTCAAAAGCCAACAGTTAGTGACTGTGTATATAAGGATTTAAGAGATTATTTTACCAGAATAAAGTTGCTCTGTAGCCATCCGGCGTCAATGATATTTTTTTCCATTAACAAATTGAAGAGCTCTTAAGCAACTGAAATTAAATAATAGCTTAAAAAATAAATTAATATATGAAAAATTTAGGTTTACTGACAATATCAGATTATTTTCCATTAAAATAAATATCACCCAACTCTTTTTTATGATGCCTTTCACGTGGGACTTCGAAAACCCTTTCCAAATTTTTTACTATCCGTAGTTCTCATTCTAATTTTGTAAATTAAAAAAAAATAAATAAAGAGCCAAATAACTTATCCAAAGTTACACAGTCAGTTGGTAGTAAAAACCAAATAAGAGCTTAAATTTTAACCTAGTAATTAAGAATCTGACACAGTGTCCTCTTCGTTAGGTTGTACCACTGCCTCATTATCTTATTTCCCTTAAAAAATTGTTTACATATCAATTAAACTGGTCACATTGAAATATAAAAGCAAGCCAGTATTAATTATCAGGAGGTCCTTTCTTAAAGCAACAAAATACAATCACATTTGTGCTAAAAATATATATATATATGCTATAAAAATAATTGTGTACCTTATAAATTTATCTACAAGTTTTAGTCTTCATTATATTCATTAATTAAAATGCCATAAATCTTCTTTTCCTATTGCTAAGATATTCTTAAACTGGCATACAAAGCACCAAAATGCACATTAGCCACAATACACACAAATTCATCACTTAATCTCGGTCCATTACTCTTGCCAAGGTCAGTATCGAATATTCCTGAAATTTTCACTTGTAGAATGAATAGATGTTTTGTAAGGATTATCTATTCAGGCAGAAAAAAAGGGGGGAGGGAAAGAACACAAGAAACAATTAGCTATTGAACTGGTACTGAGCAAATTCCAAGTACGGAATCCTTTGTTTGTTTTTATCTTGTTTTTGTTTTTCTTACCTACCTTGGGACTCCAATTCACAAGAAGAAATACATCTTGTGAGATTTTTGTACAGCCTCTCTACAAACCTCTGTAGAGAAGGAGACCTTGTTGTCAGTTATGGCTTCATTTTGCAGTCAGGGACTGGGACCCAGGGTTATCTATTTGCATTTCAACACCCTTCTTTTGTTTTCTGTCCCACAAGAGGCTCAACCAGTTCAAAAGCAGGTAAGGCAGTCAGACCATCATAATGACCCTAGAAAACTCAAAAGGAGAAAACTTTTGCAAACAACGTGGTTATTTTAGCTAAAAACTACTACTTGTTTCATCAGTCAAGCCTACAGAGCTCAAGCTAGACCATCTCGTTAAAAATTTACCTTAGATTGTTCTTAAATTCTCTCTATGCCCTAGAGAGAGAAGAATGATGATAGAAAGGAGGGTTGGGGAACAGAGAGGAGGAGAGTTCTGCCTCCAGAATCGCTTCTGAATAAACGAATATCACTAAAATATCTAAATATTCATAAGAATTTATAGGTCACATTATTGCATTTGATTCTGAGAGCAACAGTCTCTGTCATTTCTGCTGAAGGAGCACTTCTCTATAGCTCTAACAAAATCAAGAGAAAAGAGTGCTTTCTGGGTGGAGAGAGTTGGAGAGGATGGGTGAGGATGGGTAAAGGTACAGCCATCCCAGTGTCTGAAGGACACCCAGCCACGAATGCTGCTGGTGTATAATTCTTGTGACACCTACTCAGATGACTACATGGTCAAGATTCCAGAATGTGATCCCAATGACAGCTTTCTAGGCATTTAATATTCCAAGAGGCGTCGGCAGATAAAAATGTGCAGAGTTGCAAATTTTTAATAGAAAAATCCCCCAGGGTCTATTTGTTAAGGTCAGTGTCTGGGAAAAGGTTATATTATAATGAGGCTATGAAGTCACAGATTAGAGATGCAAGGGACCATAAGGTTCACTTCCTCAAGGTCCACAGTTACACAGCTGGTTTGTGACAGGCTGTGAACTGTAGGGTAGCTCTCTGGGCTCCCAATCCCGGGCTCTCGAGCTTTTGGTTACCTAATCTGCTTAGATGAGATCCACAGCGAGGTTATATTGTATGAGAACCTCAGAGTTGGCAAGTCAGCCTATAATGAAGATATATATGCATAGACTTCAAAGGAATGACCTTGTCATCACCTATAATAGCTCTGCTGCAAGATTACTGATTCAGGTATTCTGCTTTTAGATAAGCATCTTTCCTTCCAACTTGTATGACAACAACTCCAACTGCTCTTAAAAATATTGGGGGCTCCAGTCTATTGATCCCTCTGCTTTCTCCCAATTCATTTTATGGCCCTTCTTATTCAATTTATAGTCCATGGTCTGCTATTACAATATACTTCTCACCAATCCCTTAAACTCCCTTCCTCTCTGTGTTTTCTACAAACTTTTCTAGGAAAACGACAGCCCTGATTGAACCCAGCCATCTCCTTTCTCTTTGCTTGCATGCAACAGTCACACTCTGCTGAAGGTGATCAAAAGCGTAGATAGGTTCATGGTCACTAACTTCTTATGGGCTCTCAGTACTGACAACTGCATTTTTGTTTTACTTTTAAGAAATGGAGCCTTGCTCTGTCACCCAGGCTGGAGTGCAGTAGCATGATCACAGCTCACTGCAGCTTCCAACTCCTGGACTCAAGAGATCCTCCTGCCTCAGCCTCCCAGGCAGCTGAGACTATAGTCGAATGCCACCATGCCCTGCTCTAAACTGTGTTATGTTTCTTTTTTCAACTCATTTTCCAACAATTATTTGAAACTCTCTCCATCACCCTCAAACTTCCAATACACCTGCCTCTCTCTCTCTTTATTCCTTCATCTTCTGCTCAGATGAAAGCTCTTTAAATCGTTTTCCACCCAGATCCTTGCTTTCCCTCCTGTTTCAAGGTGAGTGAGACTCCTCCTCTACAAGGGAAATTCCTTCTCTTTTGCCTTGCATTCTCTTCTCTCAAAAGAATCATCAACCACAACCCTTTTGTCACTTTTTTCTCATATCACATCATTTTCATCAGAAAAGCCTATTGGTTCTGCCTACAAAATATATCCAAAATCCAATAATTTCTCATCATCATCACTCCTATTCCCTCATCAAAGACATGGTCATCTCTCATCTGGACTTTCAATGGTCTCTCAACTTTCACCATTGCCCCTTTACGGTCTATTCTCCACAGTGATCTTTTGAAATCGTAAGTCAGAGCATGTTCCTCCTCTGCTTAAAACCCTCCAATGGCTTTCTATTTGCTCAGAGTAAAAGCAGAAGTCTCTACAAAGGCCTTTAATACCCTGCCAGCACTGTCCAGTAGAACTTTTTCTGGCAATGGACATGATCTGCATCTCACTGTCCAATACAGTAGTCACTAGCTAATGTGGCTACCAAGCATTTGAAATATGGCTAGTGCAAATGATAAAACGAATTTTTACTTTTTAAAATGTTAATTAATTTACATTTAAGTAGCCACTTGTGGCTAGAGGGCACCATGTTGGAATGCTCAGCTCTACAAGGGCTATTCCCCATCCACCCTATCAACCTCTTGCCTGAGCCTATCAAAGCCCACATCACACTATAAAAACTCCTTTGAAGTCAGATGATGTCACTCCTCTGCTCAAAAATCTCTATGGTTTCCCATTTTACTCAAAAGCCAAAGCAAGTCCTTATCTTGATTTATAAGGCCTCATGTGATCTGCCCACCCTAACCATCTCTCTGACCTTAGCCTCTCTAATCTCTTCCTTGTTGACTCCACTCCAGCCACGACACTGCCTCTTTAGTGGAACACACCAAGCATGCTATTGCCTCAGGACCTTTGCTCATGCTGCTTTCGCTGCCTGGAACATTTTTTCTCCCAGTATTCATATGACAAGCTCAGAGCTCCTTTACTTCCTTAGTAGGTACTCTGCTACAAGTGTCCTCTGATGAGAGGCTAGATCTGACCTTACTTGATCTGAAAAGCCTGTCCAAACAATTCTCTCCCACTTGATCACAACTCCATACTCTGCCTTTTTTTTTTTCAGTAGAGACGTGCTCTCACCATGTTACACAGGCTGGTCTTGACCTCCTAGGCTCAAGTGATCCTCTCACTTTGGCCTCCCAAAGTGCTAGGATTATAGGCATGAGCCACCATGCCTGCTACGCTCTTTCTTTATAGCACTGATCTCCATCTACGTTTCTTTACTTACTTATTACTTGTCTCCTTCAGCAGGGGCAACGTCTCTGTTTTATTCACAGCAGTACCCCTAATACCTGAAACAGTACCTGGCTCAGAGCAGGGTCACACACACACACACACAAACACGGCTGAATTTGATGAGTGAATACTCATGCCCCTATGGTGCAAAGACTACGTACAAGTCTCAACACTTTGGTCTACAAGCCAGCACTCTTCTGCTGCTATTCCCTGGGGAGAGGTTGGAAATGGGTTCCTGTCTAAATATAGTATCCTCACTTGCAAGAGGGCAGCTGGGTGCTTAAATCGTATCAGCTCTCATCTTCACCACAACCCATTCTACCGGTATGGAAACAGGTTAAGTAAACTGCTCAAGCTCAGCTAGAGTGACCCTCACCCTGTTTCTTATGATGGAGTTTCCACAGTCAATAGAAAACTCTTCTACAGGCAGCTACAAAGATAGGCATTAAAGTGACCACACAGCTTCATTATAAATCTCTCTACTGACTCTATGCCTTCATAGGGGAAAATGAGAATAACTACTTCTGTAACAGACTACATGAAAAATAATTTCAGACAGTTAATAGAAAATGGCTAGGCACAGTGCCTCACGCCAGTAATCCCAGTACTTTGGGAAGCCGAGGGAGGCGGATAACTTTAGGTCAGGAGTTTGAGTCCAGCCTGACCAACATGATGAAACCTTCATCTCTACTAAAAACACAAAATTTAGCTGGGTGTGGTGGCACATGCCTGTAATCTCAGCTACTCAGGAGGCTGAGGCAGGAGAACTGCTTGAACCTGGGAGTCAGAGACTGCATGAACCAAAATCGTGCCACTGCACTCCAGCCTGGGTAACAGAGTGAGACTGCCTCAAAAAAAATAAAAAGAAAAAATAGAAAAAGAAAATGAATGCTATTCCCACTTTCATTTTTACTCCTCCCCTAACTGGCCTAAGTTTTTCTTGTCAAATTGTCATTAGATTTTCAAAATGCTATGCAAAATAAAATACGGTTAGCCTTGATGTTTGAAAATGATGTTGCTGAGAGTGCTATTTTTTAAGCTAGAATTTTTACAGTCAGCAAATAAAGTAATGGTCAGTAAATTCAAGACTAGTTCCACAGAATGAATTGACTTCCTCTTCACCTGCTGGACCAGTGTGAATGCTATTTATTTTTCCATATTTAACATATTCACGAGGAGCAGGGATAGAGTAAGTACATTCAAGCCACAGGTAGTCAAAATAATTTTTGCCATTGGTTTTAATTATAAATGCCACGATATCTTCTAGTAGAAATGACAAACTATAAACATTGGTGTTTCCCATCCTATTCTTTTCCACTGTTGCCTGACAGAAGCCCCAGTGAATAGGGAAATTACATCCTTGGCTACAAAATGGGGATGCAATTAGAACCATCCAATAGAGAAAGAATCTAAAAAATTTGGGGGATTCTGGGACTCCTATTTCCAACATCTTTGCTTGTCAGAGGGGAAAACTCAGGTCAAGCAATTTGCTGCAAAGCACAGACACTGCAACACATTCAGCAAGAACCAAGGTATCCTAATTTCCCTGCTATCAGTGTGTTTTCTTTTCTTTCTTCTTCTTCTTTTTTTTTTTGAGATGGAGTCTCGCTCTGTCGCCCTGGCTGGAATGCAATGGCACGTCTCGGCTCACTGCAATCTCTGCCTTCCGGATTCAAGCAATTCTCCCTGCCTCAAGCCTCCCGAGTAGCTGGGATTACAGGCGCCTGCCACCATGCCCAGCTAATGTTTGTATTTTTAATAGACATGCGGTTTCTCCATGTTGGCCAGACTGGTCTCGAACTCCTAACCTCAGGTGATCCACCCACCCTCAGCCTCCCAAAGTGCTGAGATGATAGGTGTGAGCCATCACTCCCGGCCGGTGTGTTTTCTTCAAAAACCAGTGATTATCCTCCAATTGATTTGGAAAAGAGAGAGAATTTCCACAGAAAATGTGCATATGACTCTTCTGATGCTGTTCACAGTTAAGAACTGCAAATTACTTTACAAAATTACTTCTCTCAAAATACCCAGACACCTGGCCACAGACTGCCAACCTAATACTAAAATAGGCACCTTGATCAGCTCACGCTGTGACTTTAACCATTCAGCTGCATTTGACCGCAGCAACAGATATCTTTGCCAAAAGAAATATGAACAACTCTGGGAGCTGATTGCAAAATTGGGATTGGTCCAAACTTTTCAAAAGTGATGGCTCTGTTGTCTGGAATGTCTCACAGCCAGGACATTTTTCTCAACACGTCAGCTCTATAATGAAAGCAATAAGAAGAAAATCAGATGTGCACAGAGCTTCTCTCTCTGCCTAATATGGGAATAATAATTAACTGTCCAAAAATGTAAGCACTGGCTCATGGCTGATGATTCACCTTAAAGTTGTGCAAAGAAAAAGGCCAAACCTTTTGCAAAGCATGTATCAAGAGTCATAAAAATGTCTACTTCCTTTGACACAGTAATCTCATTGCTGGAAACTGATCCTAAGAAATGATCCAAAAGAAAAGATGTTCACTACAAAATATGAATCAACCTAAATGCCCAAGAATAGGAAAAACACTTATGGTACATCTTTCTAATGAAATACTACCCTATCATTAAAAATGAATTATAAAGACTGTCACAATATACAGAAAATACTGAGGATGATGTTAAATTGAAAAGCAGAATACAAATGATACATGTGCATTATGAATGTAACCATGTTCAAATATATTTGCATAAAGGAAAAATGGAATGGCAATTTTTTTTTCCTTTTTAACATTTTGTAATGTTGATCTACTGTTTTATATGTAGAGAGAGACAGGGTCTCACTCTGTTGCCCAGGCTGGAGTGCAGTGGTACAGTTATAGCTCACTGCAGTCTCGAACACCTGGGCTCAAGCAATTCTCTCACCTCAGCTAGGACTACAGGTGCCAGCCACTGTGCCAGGCTTGTTTTAATAATTTTTTAAAAATTTATGTACAATATTTCATATTCTTTTCCATACAATAAACCAGCACATAAATACTTTTTAAATTATACAAAATAACTTGCTCATTTCAAATATTTGTCCTTTAAAAATTAGGAGCAGGACACTTGCCCAACATTTGACAACCAGCAGAATGTCCAAGCCAATTTTGTTTCAATCCCTCTGACCACTCCAAAGTCAACCTAGATTCACCTAAACCCAGAATATAGTCAGATCAGAAAAGCACACAGCTCTGCCTCTCAAAAACTCCTGGCTCAGGCTCTCCCCGAAAGAAACCAGCCACCTGGCCATAGGGATCTGGGTCCCAAGCTTCTATTACTATTTCCAGGGAAGACCTGGTTTGTGAAAACCTCTGGGTCTACTTGCTGCAACCACCCCTGCGCTCTGGAAGGCAAGTAAGCCATTTCTATACGGATTTTGGATTTGGACCCAAAGGTAGAAAAATACACAGCTCTGAGGACTTTGTTTTGATGTTTGTTTCTCAAAAACATCAGTATTTTTTTCACACCCAGTACATGCGGGGAGCAGCTGTTTTCTAGACAACCCTACAGCTCTCCACAAAAAGAAGAAGAGGTGGGGACTGCCCCTCTTGCTTCTAGTCTGCTACTAAGAAGTTAATCATCTCCACAATAGTGCTGGGAATGAGTTTTAACCTTAAATATACAGGCTTTGTGTTCACAGATATTGGTCATTAATGTTTATGCATGAAAGGAGACAGTTTTGTTTGGTATACAGAGCATTAAAAAAGATAAAGGAACTACTAATTTCTACCGATTTGTTTGTCATGAGATCAAAACGTTCATAGTAACTCAGAAATCTGTCTAGAGAAATGTAGCCATTGCTAAGCTAATGCTTAGTAAACTCAAATAAACCCCATTTTTATTATTGATATATATGAATTATACTGTTTCAAATGCATGCTTTTGAAATAGTATTATTCAATAATTCTTCAAAGAACAAAATTTTAATTTTACAGAGTCTTTTTTTTTTTAATCTATTGAGCTTTTTCTAAACCATCATACCTATGTTGCTCAAAAATTGTTGAGACCCTGGGTCAAGGAGACCCTCACATTGGCTTTCAACAGAAAATGTGCTTCTCTACACTAAAATGGCCACTTAAGCAAGACTGTGGAAATGATTTATCTCACAATGTTTAAAACTGGATCTCCACTCCAGCTATGTCGTGACTGCACAATCAGTCAGAGACAAGTAGTTATACGCTCCTAAATAAAGAAGAGCACTCTAATGGCCAAAAGAGTTGAGTTCTAACATACCAAAATTACCTTAATAAAAGTTCAATTACCCACGTCCAAAAGAATACAAAAATCACCCGCAATAATAATGTTTAAGTGTTAAGAACAGCAGGACATGAAATAGATCTATTTACATCACATAAACGTTTTCTTCCCAAATTGGTATTGGGTTGAGCAGTGATATCAGCAGTATGTAAGTCAGAAAGAAGAAGAAAAGGAATCAAGCGGTATAACCAGAGGCTATCACGTGAGAGCATAGATTGCTGTTTATTGTTCACTGTAGTATCCCCAGGACCTAGTAAGTTCTCAATAAATATTTGTTGAATAAATGAATGAAGGTACGAATAAAGGAACAGAGCTCATCAAAACAAAAATGCAATTTGTATTGTAAAATTATAGGGTCATGCATACTTGCCTTAATAAGTCAGAAAAAAAGAGACTTCCCAAAAGTAACATGTTTAATTATAATTTAAAACTGAGCATTAAAATTTATATATGGATCCCGCATTTAAAATATGGCCAAGATATTTTTTCTTTTTTCTTTTTTTTTGAGACAGTGTCTCACTCTGTTGCCCAGGCTGGAGTGCACTGGTAGATCTTGATTCACTGTAACTTCCACCTCCTGGGTTCAAGCAATTCTCCTACCTCAGCCTCCCAAGTGGCTGGTATTACAGGCATTTGACACCACATCTGGCTAATTTTTGTATTTTTTTAATTAGAGACAGGGTTTCCCCATGTTGGTCAGGCTGGTCTCGAACTCCTGACCTCGTGATCTGCCCACCTTGGTCTCACAAAGTGCTGGGATTACAGGCGCAAGCCACCATATCCAGCTGGCCAAGATATTAATAGAAGCAATTGGGACCATCCTAAAAGGTCCTCCAGAGACTGTCTCTGTAGAGTCAAAAAGTTTCAGAAGTTTCTTGGTCAAATTGAGTAACGAGTTTTGGGCACCCTCATTCTACGTGAATCTTCCCTAACTCACCATTTCAATTATGTGCACTAACAGGGCTCAGAGGCTGCTTCTAGGAGCATTAGAAAATGAGACACAGTCCAAGATGCATTTTAACTCTTCCTAGAGCAGCAATCTAAAGTGCGCCCAGCCCATTCTTCTCCAGCTCATTATCCTGTGTCCTTACTTTGTGGTGCTTAGCACAATCTAGTTATCTTGTTTGTTTGCTATTTTCTGTCTGCCTACTCCCACTAGAATGTTATTTCCAGGAGAGCAAGAACTTGGACTATCTTAGTTTATCACTATATTCCAGAACCTGACACAGTGCCTGGTACCCCACAGATACTCAAATTTTTAGGAATGAATGAACAAGCAAATGAGTGACTAGGAGCCAAGGATGATGTAAATAGTTTATTGCTGGCTAGAGGAAAGTATAAGAAAAATGTTCTCAGATTTCTACTCTAGGCTGCTATATGACAACATATAATTCTGTTTTTAAATAAGATTTGATAGGCTGGGTGTGGTGGCTCACGCTTGTAATCCCAGCACTTTGGGAGGCCGAGGCAGGCAGATCACAAGTCAAGAGATCGAGACCATCCAGGCCAACATGGTGAAACCCCGTCTCTACTAAAAATACAAAAATTAGCTGGGCATGGTGGCGTGCGCCTGTAGTCCCAGCTACTCGGGAGGCTGAGGCAG
>CAUYLG010027526.1:0-23139 GCA_963573385.1 Cacajao melanocephalus | reverse complement strand
GCTTTTTTGTTATTTTCATCCCTTATTCCTTCCTGTCTCCATTGTTAAGCACAATTATTGGCATAAAAGAGGTTTTTAATACCCATTTTTAGACTGCATTCTAGCCTGGGCAATAGAACAAGAATCCCGTTCTCTCTCCCTTTCTCTTCCTCTTTCTTTCTCTCTTACATTCTTTTTTTTTTTTTTACTTTCTTTCACTCTTTCTTCTTTTCTCTCTTTTTCTTTCTTTCAAAAAAAAATAAATAAAAATAAAAATACCTTTTACAACAGTACTCCCAAAATTGAATCCATTAAGTATAAATCTCACAAAACATATAAAAACCATTTGGAAAACCATGAATCACAGTTGAGATAAATAAAAATAAACATATATAAGGCTGGGAGTGATGGTTCACACCTGAAATCCCAGAACTTTGGGAGGCTGAGGTGGGCATATCACCTGAGGTCAGGAATTTGAGACCAGCCTGACCAACATGGAGAAACCCAGTCTTTACTAAAAATACAGAAATTACCCGGGTGTGATGGCACATACATGTAATCCCAGCTACTCGGGAGGCTGAGGCAGGAGAATCGCTTGAACCCAGGAGGTGGAGGTTGCAGTGAGCCAAGATCAAGCCATTGCAATCCAGTCTAGGCAACAAGAGCTGAACTGCATCTCAAAAAATATTTTTTAATATAAATGTATATGTAAATGCAGAGATATTCCTTGTTTTAGAGAAATATACTCATTATTCTGAAGGTGACAATTATTTCAAACTTGATCTATAGATTCAGCCAAATCACAACCAAACAGCTGCCTAAACCCAGAATGGATGACATAAGCCTGAAAAAGAACAAAGTTTAAAATATTACACAACCAGATCCAAACAAGTAAAACCACAGTAATAAAGAATATGTGATATTGGTGAAGGAGTAGATACATAGATAAGTGGAACAGAATAGAAAACCACATAAATCAGTTGACCTCAAGTCAACTGATTTTTTCAAATAGGGCAAAGGGAGGCCAAGGTGGGTGGATCACCTGAGGTCAGGAGTTCGATACCAGTCTGGCCAACATGGCGAAACCTCCTCTCTACTAAAAATACAAAAATTCATGGGGCGTGGTGGCATGCACCTATAATCCCAGCTACTCAGGAGGCTGAGGCAGGAAAACCACTTGAACCCAGGAGGCAGAGGTTGCAGTGAACTGACATCATGCTACTGCACTCCAGCCTAGGAAACAGAGTGGGACTCTGTCTCAATTTTAAAAAATGAAACAAAATCAAAAAACGACAACAACAACAACAACCAAAAAAAACCCCTTGCTTTCTCCACAACTCTCCACTATGGGAGAACATCACAAAGAATCTCTCAATGCTTCTCAACAGAACCCCTGAGGGAATTCTGGATACTTCTATTTTTTATTATTAATAAAGCTCTGTAACTTGCTGTGTTAAACACCCATACCATCCACCCTTGCTTTTCCTGGGGTGCTGGCCCAGTTCACAAGGGATGCCTAAGCCCAGGCTTCCTTCTGAAAACTCAAGGAGCACCCTGGCTCCCCAGAATGCAACACAGAAGACCTGTCCATTTGGACACTGCACCTGGAAGAAACACAGTGTTACAAACAGAGGCTCCCTCTGCCAGGCTCAAGGCCTGCTCTCCCATCTGGGTACCTCCTGATCCTGTAAAGATCCTCCCACTCTGGACTCAGGAGAGAATATTGCCCACAGCACCCCCCACCTACCCAGCCCTGGGTTGACTAACATCCAGCCATAAGGCATTCCTGCCCCTTGTTTATCTTTTCCCACTTTATTCACTCCAGCGGCACTAGCCGAGCGCTCCTCATCACCATGAGCTGTGGATCCAGAAGTGGAAAGCAAAACACAGTGCTCATAAAAGACCTCACCTGGCTAGGAGGCAGGGGCTGGCTCTGCTCAATGGCAAGCAAAAAATAACAGGGAATTCAGATGGAACTGAGAGATCCAGGGAACAGCCCTGAGGGGCTGGAAAAGATGATTCAAGAACAGGCTGTGTCTCAGGGGACACTCGGTGACCAGATACACCCAGTCCTCTTTCTGCCCACCAGGACAAGCTCTAAGGGACACTGGTTGAGTAGATCCACCCAGTCCTCTTTCTACCCATTAGAATGGGCACTGTCTTAGGGGGCACTGAGTGACAAGACCCACTCAATCATCTTTCTTCTCATCAGGAAAGGCTCCGTCCAGGGTGACACTGAGCAACAAGGCCCACCCAGTTACCTTTCTACCCATCAGGAAAGGCTCTGTCTCAGGGAGACATTGGGTAAACAGACCCATCCAGTCCTCTTTCTACCCATCAGGTGCCATTGTAAGTGCTTGGCAGTGATCATGACCAGACTCTCTTCCAACAGGATCCTGAAGTGAATAGAGTGTTAGGAGACAAATGTGTTACACATGGAGCAGAGTCACTGTGAGGGTCACAGAGGGCAAGTGTAGAGAGGGTCAGAGCAGGCACATGGAGGAGGAGCTGGAGATCACAAAAGTGAACAAAGTGCTGTTTGTTAAGAAGTTATCAGCCTGGGCTCTGACAGAGACAAGAGGCCATTACGACCAAATCTTAAGCATCGGGATTCCTTTGCCAATCACTCTGTCCACCTTCCTCACAGGCTGTGCTCCATGGCCCCTTTTTTATCTTGCCCACTCAGCAGGGCTCTCCTCATTGCTTGCTCCACTGAGGGACACTTTTGTCCTGTCTCTTTGACCTAAGAATGCCCTAGGCAGCTGGACATCGGCGTCAGTGGTTGCTCTGGTGGGCAGGAAGGAGAACAGCATGAGCCTCACTCTCCAGACCTGTTGTCCTGTGTCTGAGATCAGGGCATTTTAATGCTTGTTTTATAGCCTCATAGAGCCGGGGGGAAAATAACTTGCCTTCTCAGGCTATGGCGCTTCTACATGTCCTAAATATACTAGTCCATCTCTGCTCTCATGCCTGTTCCCTCTATGGCAGGGAAGCAGGCAGAGAGAGACCGCCCTGGTCCCAGCTCCCACAGGGCTACTCACCCGCAATCCTAACTTGATCCGTACACCAACCCAGACCAAGCCAGGATCCAAACACGAACCCTAACTCCTAACCCCTGAACCCTAACCCCAGCATTAACACTATCCCTATAATAGCTCTGCATTATAACTTCTGACATGGATTAATTTTATCTGTTTATGCACAGTTATGAGCATCTGGACTTTCCCTCCATGTGTGCAGGAAGACGTTCCATGGCTTCCTGGCATTTGAGGAAGGGATGGAGCAGTTTATGCACATCGAACATACATTAGGCTGCTGCTAGGAATTCACAAACACCACAGCTGTTAATCCGTCTCCAAGTGATATGTATTGCCCCCTTTTTAAGTGAACCAGTAGGTTTTTTCCTCATTCACGCTCACAGCTTAATGCTCTTCATTAAATCTCTTTTCATGCAACATTAAATTATATGGGAACCCAAGCTTTGGCCAAATAGCCTTGGCTTAAAAATCTTTCCCTTTACTTACCTGCTATGTGACATTGAAATAATCAGGCAATAATACTGGACTTAAATCATTAACAAGGAAAATGTCAATAATTATGCCATGTGAGCCCAAGAGGTATGCTAATGATAAACACTGTCTGTAGAATCTCTCACTTAGAATATGTGGTTGATGAAATGTAACTGGTGTAGTTTGTTACAAGCAATTGTGTAACCTTAAGATAAAAATGTGGTTACAATATTCTGGAATTTTCCTGAAGTGTCACCTCTACTGATAATTCTTACTATCAATATTTTTCTAATTAAAGTAACTATAATTAATTAAGAAAAAAATATATATCATCATACACTAATACCTAGGCATAGTGTTTAATACATTATTATATTATTTTTACTATAAGCCTATGACATAAAGAATACTGAAACTTAGAATAGTTTGTCTAAAATCAAACAGCCTTAAAGTGGTATGATAAAAATATGCCTGAGAAGCCAGGCTCGGTGGCTCAGGCCTGTAATCCCAACACTTTGGGAGGCTGAGGCAGGCAGATCACCTGAGGTGTGGAGTTGGAGACCAGCCAGACCAACATGGAGAAACCTCGTCTCTACTAAAACTACAAAAAAATTAGCTGGGGTGATGGTGCATGCCTGTAATCCCAGCTACTTGGGTGGCTGAGGCAGGAGAATCGCCTGAACCAATAAGGTGGAGGTTGCCGTGAGCTGAAATCGTGCCGTTGCACTCCAGCCTGGGCAACAACAGTGAAACTCTGTCTCAGAAAGAAGAGAAAGCCTGATAATTGTACATGCTATACTCTTATTTTATTTTACTTAATTTCCTATCACGACAATGAAATTTATTAAAATCTCAAAAGCATTCTTCCAGACAATATCTACCTTTCTCCCTGTTACACGTTAAAGAAAAAGAAAAACATCAGTAGTATAATAGTTACATATATATATAATTATATATATATGTCAATAATATATCCTCCCAGAGCAATATAATAATGATAATTTAATTATCATTTCCTCAAACATGGTAAGTTGAAAACCCTTTGTATTGTGCTGCGTGTAGTGTTTTGAGAGTCTCTCTCCTTCATAGGCCTCTGATGTCCTCCAAGGCAAGGCAAGAGAGACTCAAAGGAGGTTTTTGACTGAAGTTTGTGTAAAGAAGAAAGGGAGGGAGCAAAGGTCACATACACACAGGAGATGTAAGACCCGGCAGCTGTGGATCGGTGAGCAGGCTGGAGGTTTCCATAGCCTCAAAGCTAGACCCCAGGGCTCTGGAGTTCTGGAGGACTAGCACTAAGGGGCGGAGGGAGGGAAAACATGTAGCAAGAAACTTAAGGGTGTGCTGCAGCCACCGGTAGGAACTAAAATACTTTCTGTCATAAAATATATACATGGAATTGAGAAAGTAAAAGGGGGTGAAGTTGGCCACCAAGAGTAGGAGGGTGTGGGTGGCCCTCACCTCGGGGGAGGTCCTGTGGGTGAGGCTAGGGTTGTGAACATGTCGGACCCTCTGCTGGTGTCTATGCAGGAGACATACCATGTGGACACTCGCTGAGAGCATGAGGACCATTAATGTGGCTCCCAGAAAGAACAGTGGGACTGCAGACATTCCAGACCTCACACTGACACACTGATCTGGATGGGAGAGATGGTGTTGATTTCCAGATTCGGGGTCAAGCAGAGGAGGCAGGAGGAGCCAACATTCTTGGTTATGTCGCCTCTGAGACCTACCCACACCCTACTTCTGGGGCTGACAGTGACTGCCTGAAGGCAGCTCAGCAAACAGGTAGTGCAGACTGAAAGATCACGGGATGCTATGTGGAAGAACTAAATGAATTGACACTCAAAATTTTCCAGGGCATGTGACAGTCCCAAATCTTCCATCATCTCCTTGGAGAGAAGAACAAAGGAATTGGCCACAGCCAAGTTGGACAGAATGAAATCTGTGGACTTCAGTCTGTGCTCGGTGAGAAAGGAGGAGCTGTGAATGCAAAGAAGGCAGGAATTTCCCAGGATGCCATCTCCCACCTGCAGCAGGAACACAACCTTCAGGGCCACATCACCACAGTCATCTGCCCCATGAGGGATGTGGTCTAGGGACCCAGGTAGCCTCCCAGGAAATAATTAAAGTAATATGGCTACACTGTGTTACAGCTGCCCCAGTGAGCCCAGGAATTAAAGGGATCTTGGACTGCACCATCTGCACTGACAGGGGAAGGGTACTTGAAGACCTGGGAAAACAATTGTGTAGCAGAGGAACCCACAAGCCCATCAGAACACTCAGTTAATATTTTTTGACCAGAACAATGGCTGACACCTGTAATTCCAACACTTTGGGAGGCCAAAGTGGACAGATGGCTTCAGCACAGGAGTTCAAGACTAACCAGGGCCACATGGCGAAACCCCGTCTCTAAAAGAATTACAAAAATTAACAGGGCATGAGGGTGCACACCTGCAGTCCCAGCTACTCAAAAGGCTGAGGCAGGAGGATTCCTTGAGCCCAGGAGGTGAAGGCTGCAGTGCACTGAGATTGCACCACTGCACCCCAGCATGGATGACAGAGTGAGATCCTGTCTCAAAAAAATAGTAAAATAGGCTGGAAGCAGTGGCTAAAGCCTGTAATCCTAGCACTTTGGGAGACCAAGGAGGGTAGATCACGAGATCAGGAGTTCTAGACCAGCCTGGCCAACATAATGAAACCTTGTATCTACTAAAAATACACACACACACACACACACACACACACAAAATTAGCTAGACATGGTGGCACAAGCCTGTAATCCCAGCTACTCAAGAAGCTGAAGCAGGAGAATTGCTTGAACTCAGGAGTCAGAGGTTGCTGTGAGCCAAGATCACACCACTGCACTCCAGCCTGGGCAACAGACCAAGACCTGTCTCAAAAAAATAATAATAATAAAATAAATTTCAAAAATATTTCTGGCCAGGCACAGTGGCTCATGCCTGTAATCTCACCACTCTGGGAGACCAAGTCAGGAGAATTTCTTGAGCCAAGGAGTTCAAGACTAGCCTAGACAAAATAGGGACACCCCATCCCTATTTTTTAAAAAATTTAATTTAGCCAGGTTTTGTGGCATGCACCTGTGGTCCCAGCTTCTCCAGAGGCTAAAGTGGGAGGATCTCTTGAGTCCAGAAGGTCATGGCTGCAGTGAGCTGTGTTCATGCCACTCCACTCCAGTCTGGGAGACAGAGCAAGGTCCTGTCACATGTACAAAAACATTTTCCCTAACCCTGGGCAGAGTCATGTGGACAGTACCTATTCACCAAAGCTCAGGTTTCTTCTTTCTTCATCTTTATTGAACTCTTACTTAGTTCTCAACTCAGTGATTGGTGTTCAGATGTTACTCTGATTTCAGGAGAAACTCAAATTACAATTTACTTTAAATTCTTTGAATAAGAAATATGCAAACCTGGATGGGTGTGGTGGCTCATACCTATAATCCTAGCACTTTGGGAGGCCAAGGCAGGCAGATTACTTGATGTCAAGAGTTCAAAACCAGCCTGGCCAACATGGCAAAACCCCATCTCTACTAAAAATGCAAAAACAAACAAACAAACAAACTCATTGGGCATGGTGCTAAGTACCTGTAACCCCAGCTACTTTGGGAGGCTGAGGCAGGAGAACTGCTTGAACCCAGAAGGTGGAGGTTGCAGTGAGCTAAGATCTTGCCACTGCACTCCAGCCTGGGTGACAGGGTGAGATTTTGTCTTAAAAAAAAAAAAAAAGAAAAGAAATGTGCAAAGTTCTGGAGGAAGTAAATAACACCAAGGAATATGTGAAAATTGTCCAGAGACCATAACATTTGATCTAGTTGGAGAATAAAAAGGAGACCAGCAGGAGGAAAACAGGGAGAAGCACTCTAACCAAAAGCACTACAGAGCAATGAATCAGCACACGTGGAAGCTCTGCTCATTAGGAAAGAACAAGCAGCCATGTGTGGCTGAGGTGGATTCTATTAGACACATGGTTTCATACTAGGGAACCTGGTCTGTAATATAAAGACAGCTATAATAATAGAATTCCACACACCTTCCTTCTTAAAGGATTAAACTGGAAAATGCAAGGTTTTCTGGCAATTAAAACTTCAGTTTTATGGTAGGTATTTTCATTAACATTGTAATCACTATTTGAGTGTTATAACACATTCACCTTGCTTTCAATTAAGTAGAATAATGATGGAATCTGACAAGAATTCTAGACCCATATGGTTTTATATCCAAAATCATAAGGTAGGTGAGCAGAGACATCATTCCCCACCATTTATAGACTTCAGGAGTAGATGGTAAAACTTTGAGGGAAGAGGGAAGTCCCTGGTGTCAGGAGATCATAGAGGAGGGACTATTTTCCACGGTGTTGGAAGATTTTACGGAACTACAGAACTTTATATCATCCTGCAGGTCAATGTGGGATGACTTGAGTTTCTACATACAAACTGTGAAGATCAGGCCTGGGTGCACCCTCAGGACAGGGCAAATAGCACCTCCACCACCTGACAGCAGAGAGCACAGAGGGCTCCTGTGGTGCCTAATGAAAGGGAAGTGCCAGGCTTTGCTCCCATTCCTATGACCTTTGTGCCTCAAGGGAGTCAGCAGGACCGTGATGAGACAGGAGCAAGCAAGTGAGGAAGTTCCCCATAGACTCAGCTTTCTGAAAAATTATACCTTCAAGACACTCAACATACTCATAAAAGATGCAGGCAAATACATGATTACATGAAAGAGCTGTAGAGGACCCAGATTGAAGATGCAGGAGACATAGTCCAAGAAAGGGAGAAGAAAAATAATGAGTAACTCAGTATAGAAACATGTATATACATACACACGCATAGTAGAGGGCAGAAGTCAGGCTAATTTTGCTTCCAGTTTCTTGGTTGCTAGCTATTGAATACCTAAATAGACTTAGAATGTTTATATAGTCAACATTTTACCTACAACTTTAGTGCGAACTACAATTCTCATCTTTATGTGAGAGACATAGGAGTAGAGCAGGAAAGTTGAGTATTAACACAAAGTCACGAAGTCCATACTGTTATTGCTGGTGTTGAATTTGTTTCAGTCTGTTTGTCTGCCTCTAGTTTCTTTTCTTACTCTTTGTGGCCCAATTATGCAGAAAGTCAGGAACTTGTCACTTTTGTTATGCCAGAAAGACACAATTCAAAC
Organism: Cacajao melanocephalus; assembly: GCA_963573385.1. Lineage (NCBI taxonomy): Eukaryota > Metazoa > Chordata > Mammalia > Primates > Pitheciidae > Cacajao > Cacajao melanocephalus. Next base: position 14,474 of record CAUYLG010027526.1, on the reverse strand, counting down.
CACACACACCCCCCAACACAAGTACTCAGTCATTTACTCCAATCCAATCCAAACCCAGAAGAGAACATTGTGTAGCGATTATCATCTCAGGTCCATGATACTGTATGTGTCTGCATGCACTACCTCATGATTTAGGAGCTGTATTACCTATTTCAAATTATTGTTTGAAGAAATGGATCCTCTCTGTGTCACCCCAGTTGGAGTGTTGTGGTGCAGTCATAGCTCATTGCAGCTTCAAACCCCTAGCCTCAAGCGATCCTCCTGCCTCAGCCTCCCTAGTAACTGGGATTACAGGTACAAGCCACTGTGCCCAGCTTATTCTGAATTCTAAAGAGCAAAAGCATCCTTGCTGCCGAGACCAAGCTGGGGCAAAGGGCAACGAGGTAAAGAAGCACTTTTCCATTCCAAGAAGGTGTGAATGCAAACAGACTCAGAGATGGGCTTGAATTCAGCAACAGCCTTTCCCATGCAGCCTTTGGGGCCAGCCAGAGACACATAGGCTGCCCTAGTAACAACCCATTCTCTCAGCTGCTAGGATGTCAGAGCCCCTGCCATCCCCTCCCACCTGCACATTGTCCCCATCACAGGCTCCCTCAGCCCACATCACCCACAACAGGCCACTGAAATCTGCCTCAGGCAGGGTTGGGTACAGTCTGAGGCTGAAGGGACAAAGCCCTGGTTCACCCAACTCTGAGCATTGACCAGCTCTGCTGAAGGACACAAGTCTCTATGCACCATCCCGGCCCCTGAATCTGAGCCCAGGAGATGCTACCAGGCTCACCTCTGCTGCTGTGGCCATGGGCAAATGCATCAGCATCAGAAAGTACAGGAGGCACCTGTGGCCAATGATAGGAATGGAATTCCCAAGCTGATCCCCCAGTGTAGCCATCACTATGTTACCTGCAGACACAGTGATGCTGTCTGCAAAGGGAGTCTGGGGCATTTCCAGGAAGGAGCAAACACAGGAGCCAGGTGCAGATTTTCAGCAGCACTAGCCAGTGATTAATTAGAAGGCCTAATGAGCAGCATGCACAGCTGGAAGGAACCATCTCCAGGCTCCCTGGAGCTGCAGGACAAAGTCCAAGCCAAAGTGAGGAGAGGTAAAATGCACTGAGTAGGGGGCACGGACTCTCCTGATAGTGTCCCCCATGTGGGCTCACTGTCCTCTTTACTGGGGAACTCAATATCTTCATGGTCATCTGTGGATTGTCCTCAGAGGCAAAACACCACCCACTCCCAGCCAGGGAACTCCATGCCTAAGTTCTACGGCCTTGTCCCTGGTACTGGCCTCACATCAGAGGACTTTTCCTTATTCAGACATGACCACTCTGTGGATTACTTACTCTTCCCAAAGTAGTTGGCCAACTCAGAAGATTAAGACATTTTAGTTGGCCAGGCACAGTGGCTCATGCCTATAATCCCAACATTTGGGAGGTCAAGGCAGGAGGATCACTTGAGCCCAGGAGTTCAAGACCAGCCTGGGGAACATCCTCATCTCTACTAAAAATTAAAAAAAAATAGCCTGGTGTGGTGCCACACACCATTGGTCCCACCTACTCAGGAGGCTGAGGTGGAAGGGTTGCTCAAACCCAGGAAGTCCAGGCTGCAGTGAGTGGTGATCATGCCACTGCACTCCAGCCTGGTTGACATGGTGAGACCCTGTCTCAAAACAAAAAAACAACTTTTTAGTTATACATTTCATGTTTCGGTATCATAGACTTCCTCAGGTCAAATCAATCAGTAAGAATGGTGGTCAGTCCATCTCATATAAATTAAGGTGTCCAATTTCAACCATACAGAAACTGGTGCCAAGTAGAGCTTCCAAGCTACAGTTTATCCACCTAATTGTGAAATATCAGCTCCTCTAAATCATGAATTGTGTTTATATCACCATTGTCTTAGTGAACTCGTGCTGCTATAACAAAAATCCCATAGACCGAGTGACCTAAAAAACAAACTTATTTCTCACAGTTGTGAAGACTGAGAAGGCCAAGATCAAGGTGCTGGCCGATCAGTTCCTGGTGTGGGCTTGCTTACTGGTTTACAGTGCTGTATTATCACGTGGTACAGAGAGAGATCATCTCTCTTGTGCCTCTTCTTATAAGGTCACTAATCCCATTTATGAGGGTTCCAGCCTCATGACCCAAATACCATTAATTTGGGGGTTAGGCTTCAACATTAACTTGAGGGGAATGCAAACATTTATTCCATAGCATTCCATCTCTGCCCCCAAGAAATTCATGTCCTTTTCACATGCAAAATACATTTATTCCATCCCAATAGCCCCCAAAATCTAACCTAATTCTGGCACCAATTCTAAAGACTAATGTCCAAAGTCCCATCTAAATGCTATCTAATCAGATATGGGTGAGACTCCAGGTATGATTCATTCTGAGGCAAAATTCCTCTCCAAGTGTGAAGCTGCAAACAAACTATGTGCTTCCAAAAAACAACAGTAGGACAGGCATAGGATAGACATTCCCATCCCAAAAAGAAGTAGGGAAGAAGAAAAGGGTGACAGTTTCCAAGCAAGTTCAAAACCTAGCAAGGCAAATTCCATGAGGTCTTAAGGTTCAGTAATAATCCACTTTGGCTTGATGTTCTGCCTTCAGATCCACTGAGGTCGATGCAGATATGTGAAAGAGGAAAAAATGGCCCACTGAAGACTTAGTCATGACACCCAGGAGATGGCTCTGAGCATGGTTGGAAATGGAAGATGACAGCACAGTTAGAAGCATACACATTATGCCAGCAATGAGTATATGGTGCCAGTCCCTCATAACTAGAACACACTGTCCAGGAAAGAGGAGTGATCCATCTTTCTACCACACCTTATATCACACCTTCATGAAATCTTCGCATCTAACACCAAGAAGTTTGGGCTCAGTTGAGTCTGGAGACTCTGATAAGTTGCACAAAGGCAAAAATTATTCATAGTCCATGATTGATTAGAGCATTCATAAATTTGGAAAAGAAATATTAAAGATAACAGCTAACAAGGGAAGATAAGTTGCCTTCATCAGTTCGGGCTGCTATAACAGAATACCATAGACTGGTGGATTAAACAACAAGCATTTATTTCTCACAATTCTGGAGACTGACAAGTCCAAGATCTAGACACTGGCTGATTCAGTGTCTGGTATGGGTCCTCTTCCAGATTTGTAAGGTATGCTTTCTTACTGTATCCTCACATGGCAGAAGACTTTCATCTTAGAGAACAACAAATAATCATGAATAGAATGTTGAAAGAAATATGAACTGCAAAGGCCATTCTGATGAGCTCTCAGAGAGAAATAAAGAACATATTATTGGACAATGAAGAAACAGCAATCCTTACTATAAAATGGCAAAGAATTTGGCAAAATTGTGTTTATGCTCTAGTGTTCTGTGAAAGGTAGCATTTGCAAGTAATGAAATTAAATATTAAGCTAAAGAAATTTATTTTTATATTATCTTTAAATTGACAGATAAAATTGCATATATTTATCATGTACATTGCTGAAGAGATTTCTAAGCAAAGTGTTGAAGGAGTGGCTTTATTCCTCCTGGCTGCTTATAGTAACATGTAAGAAAAAAGAAATGAATTGAAGATGAAATTTTTATACAAAAAAGAACTAGAAATTACAGATGGGAAACATTCTCAGCCTATTCATATTACACACACAAAAAAACTTAGATAGCATGTCTTCCAGTGTGATGGCTCTGGTGCTAAACATAAAATAAAATAAAAAAGACAGAAAACAATAGATAGCATGTTTGGAAGAGGGCACTATGGTGTGACAGGCTATTTGATAAGATTAGTGTGGGTGTAAATCATGGACCTAGTCAGCCATCGTACCAGAAGCTGAGAATAAGCTTACACACCAGAAACACTGCCAGCTAGAAATAAGGTAAACAGAGAAAATGGGATAAAATGAAGGAAGGCTGTTGGACTTCTTAGGTTTTACGGGACAGAACCATACAGTTACTCAGCTACAAACACGCTATTCAAGACAGAGGAAGAATGACCCTGTAGGTGATTAGTACATCAGGGCTGTCTCCTTGGTTTCAAGAAAGCCTCTGCCCAGAGCCTTAGAGGAGAGGATGCCTGGCATCATGGTAGCACAACACTTTACCTTTGCAGGACCCTGGGGCACACCCCTTGCCTAGCAGAGTTTTGGGGACAGGACAGCCCACAGTGGGCCCAGAACAGCCACCGAGAGGGACCAGAATATATTCTTTTGTTAATGTTTCTCACACACTTAGAATGAGTGCCTACACTGAAAATTTTTCTGCAATATTTTACAGAGATACAATATATAGTTGCTTAATAGGGGAGTTCAGTTCTTCTATATATTACTAAAATATGTATATTCTTGTTCTCTCATTTACTGAGAGAGATGCATTATATTTTCCAGCTATGTTTGTAGATTAATTTCTTTTATTTCTTTCAACTTCTGCTTTACATATTTTGAAGCTATAGATGTCTATTTATTTAGGATTGTTATATTTTGCCATTGAATTCATCCCTTCTTCTTTTTCTTTTTTCTTTCTTTCTTTTTTTTTTAGATAGGATCTTGCTCTGTTACCCAAGCCAGAGTGCAGTGTCACAATCACAGCTCACTGCAGCCTTGACATCCTAGGTTCAAGCACATGCCACCATGCCCAGCTAATTTTTGTTTTTTCAGTAGAGATGGGATTTCACCATATTGGTCATGCAGGTCTCGAACTACTGACCTCAGGTGATCCACCTGCATCAGCCTCCCAAAGTGCTGAGATTACAGGTGTGAGCCACCATTCTCAGCCATCACTTCATTATTATGTGTCCTTTATTGTCAGTATACTTCTGTGACAAGAAAATAAGTCTTGGGGCCCCCAAATCACTAAGCTAAAGGGAAAAACTGGAAACTGCTCAGGGCCAATCCATTCTATTCAAAGTCACCCCTCTGCTCACTGAGATAAATGCATACCTGATTGCCTCCTTTGGAGAGGCTAATCAGAAACTCAAAAGAATGCGATCATTTGTCTCTTACCTACCTACGACCTGGAATCCTCCTCCCTTCTTCTAGTCTTCCTGCCTTTGCTTCCAGTTGTCCCACCTTTCCAGACCAAACCAATGTTTATCTTGCATATGTTGATTGATGTCTCATGTCTCCCTAGAATGTCTAAAACCAAGCTGTGCTCTGGCCACCTTAGGCACATGTCATCAGGACCTCCTGAGGTGGTGTCAGGGGTGAATGTCCTTAAGCTTGGCAAAATAAACTTTCTAAATTAACTGAGACCTGTCTCTGGTTTTGAGGCTCACACTTTATTTCCTAAAGTCTTTTTTTTTTTTTTTTTTTTTGAGATAGGGTCTTTCTTTGTCACCCAGGCTGAAGTCCAGTGGCATGATCACAGCTCAATGCAGCCTCAAACTCCCAGGCTCTGGTGATCCTCCCACCTCAGCCTCCAAAGTAGCTGAGACTACAGGTGCACACCACCATGCACAGCTAATTTTTTTTTGTAGAGAAAGTGTTTCACCTTGTTCCACAGGCTGGTCTTGAAATCCTGGGCTCAAGCAATCCAACTGCGTCAGCCTGCAAAGTGCTAAGATTAAAGTGTAAGCCACAGTGACTGGCCACTAAATCTTAACACTACAAACTAATCTCCTTTGACTCCCTGTCCTGCAGCCACAGTACACTGGTACAAGGGGTGGGATCTCAAGGCCTTGGGCAGCTCTGCCTCTGTGGCTTTGCAGGGTTCAGCTCCCACAGCTATTCTCACAGACTGGCTGTTAAGTGCTTGTGGCTTCTGAGGTTTTTAAGGACAGCTACATTAATGAGGGGATCCCTGCCAAAAATTGAGTCCTTGGCCAGGCATGGTGACTCACACCTGTAATCCCAGAACTTTGGGAGGGTGAGGCAAATGGATCACTTGAGGTCAGGAGTTTGAGACCAGAGTGGTGAACATAGTGAATCCCCATCTCTACTAAAAATATAAAAATTAGCCTGGTATGGTGGCAAGCACCAGTAATCCCAGCTACTTGGGAAGGTGAGGCAGGAGAATCATTTGAACCGGGGAGGCAGAGGTTACCATGAGCCAAGATCACACTACTGCACTACAGCCTGGGCAACAGAGCAAGACTCCATCTCAAAACAAAATTGAATGGAATTCTCTTATTCATACCATCTGAATAATATAAATGAGCTGAGCCATGAATCTTAGATAACCCATAGCATAGAATCTGACAAAAGAAATGTAAAATAAGGCAAAGGAAATGAAGGGAATTCAGATGGGAATGACTGGAGCAAGCAGTTTCAGGCAATAGTGGCAGCATGGATTGGACGAGAAGCCAGTTCGCCTGAATCCAAGAAAAGAAAGGAGGGTTTTTTAGTGTGCAAATGAAACCAAAGCACAAGGAGAAAAATCCCACTGATTTCTATCCCAGTGCTTGTCGACCACGCCTGGTGGGCACAGCGGCAACAAAACATAATTATTTCTATCTAATCCTATTGCTCATAGCTTTTAAATACCAAATGGGAATTAGCAATTTTAGATGTGAAACCTTTAATGCTTTTTTGTTCCCAATGTTTCACAAGTGAACATATGGAAATCAAGAGGCACACAGGGAAAAGTTAAAATTCCTAAGACCAGTTAAATAAAGTTTCCTGGAAATGACAGTGAAACAGAGACAGCAACGAAGAAATTGATTTTTCAGGGCGAGTCTACAGTGCAAAGTGAAAGAAAGTTTATTAAGAAAGTAAAATGGTGAAAGAACAGCTACGCCATAGACAGAATAGGACATTCTCAAAAGTAAGAGGAGGAATGTGTTCACCCTAGGTATGATACTTCTTTATATCTAGAATAAAAAAAGATTATGAGGTTTGTGATAAAGGATTGATTTTCTAAATTACTATATTTTGCAAGAATAGATATTATCTTTAAAGCAAAATTAGGAATGCTTCTGTTATCAAGATATGGGGATATCAGGACACTCCTAAGTCTTAATCTGTTTAGTAAATGCTATTAATCTGTTCCCTTAACAATAAACATCTAGAGATTAGAAATACCTAACTTCCTGGGAATGCAGTCGAGTGAGTCCCAGCTGCATTTCCCTAGCCCTCACTCAAGATGCAGTTATTCTCGTTCAAAGACTTCTGATAATGAGACATCAACCAATATATGTAAGATGTATATTGGTTCAATCCAGAAAGGTGAGACAACTGGAGGTGAAAGCAGGACAACTGAAAGTGGAGAGGGGGTTTCCAGGCCATACGTAGATAAGAGACAAATGGTTACATGGTTTTGAGTTTATGATTAACCTCTCCAAATGAGGCGATCAGATGCATTTATCTCAGTGAGCAGAGGGGTGACTTTGAATAGAATGAGGCAGTTTTGCCCTAAGCAGTTCCTGGCTTGACTTTTCTCTTTAGCTTAGTGATTTGGGAACCCTAAGATTTATTTTCCTTTCACATTATCCATATTTTCTTTTTAAAAATCTTTTGGAGAAAGCATTTTAGGAAAAAATGAGTTTCTGTCTCAGGTTTTATCTGATCTCTCATGGCTAGGATGGTTTTAGGTAGGTCCAAAGTTATTAGAAAAGTTCACTTTTGGCAGATTGCAGTCTCATGTTCTATAAAGAGAAAATAGGGAGAGTAAGGGAGAACAATAACAAACAAAAGAACCTTCCTGGAAAATCAGTACAGGCCACATTACTCTGAAGTTCATACATCAGTATGCAGGTATGAAAGTGGCTTATGTATAGAAATAGGTTGCTGTTATTTTCTTCCGAAGTTTAAGTTGTCTAGCTTCAGTTTGCAGGGCTTTACCAAAGCCCAGTTTAGTTTTTGTGACTCCAAATTAGGAAAAATGTGGGAAAAGGAGGGGAAAAAATTGAACACATTATTTTGCAGGCTTGTAGCTTGCCAAGAAAAATTAGAATGCAGTTCAAACTGTAGAAAATAATAAAAATTAGAAAACATTAGGCAAGAGTAGAATCCACCAACAGGTGTACTGTAGTTTTTAAAACATAATTTTTCTCTCTTCAGTTTCCCACTTTTACTAAAGACAAATCATGGGGGAATTGATTTGCTTTATTATACTTGGCCTGATTATTTGTATACAGCACAATAATGATAATTATTCTTCTACATAGGCTTTCAAGATAGTTTCGATGGAACTTTGCTACATAGAAGGAATCTTAGATAAGACTTTTTTAAAGCCAAGCCCAGCCATGGATTTGTACCATCAAATACCTATGAGCTGGGTAAATTCCTCACCTCTTCAGGTTCCAAGATAAACTTGGGGCTCCTAGGCTGTCAGAATGTGACATTCTTTACTTACCATATGTTAGGAACCCTGTACAGGGACTGTGTAGAAAAGGTATAATGCCAGTTTTGCCAAGGGGCTTTCATTGGCTCTATAGATCAAGTTTGATTCCTTAAAGGAAAGCACATCATTCCAGTCAAAGCCTTGGTAAAATAACAAGTTTCTCCAATTGAGTCCTGTTATAAATGAAAACAGATTCTTATTACACTTACGGAAATAACTGTATTGCCATCTGTTAATAATACCCACAAATAGCTTCCAAATTCTGTATAAATCAGATAGAGAGAAACAAATAGCTCTAAAGTTTTTACATAGCAACATATTAATTTTTTTTTTTGAGACAGAGTTTCACTCTTGTCATCCAGCAGGCTGAAGTGCAGTGGCATGATCTCGGCTCACTGCAACCTCCACCTCCCAGGTTAAAGTGATTCTCCTGCCTCAGCCTCCCAAGTAGCTAGGATTACAGGCCTCTGTCACCACATCCAGCTAACTTTTATATTCTTTAGTAGAGACAGGGTTTCATCATGCTGGCCAGGCTTGTCTTGAACTACTGACCTCAGATGATCCACCCACCTTGGCCTCCCAAGATGCTGAGATTACAGGCATGAGCCACCATGCATGGCCAAGGATTAGACCCAATTATTAAAAGCTGCCTGTTGCTCAAAACAAAAGTTTCCTTGACTGTGAAAAAACAAAACAGACTGGGTATGGTGTCTCTTGCCTGTAATTCCAGCACTTTGGGAGGCCAAGGTGGGAGATCACTCGAGGCAGGAATTTGAGACCAGCCTGACAAACACAGCAAAACCCCATCTCTACTAAAAAATAAAAAAAAATTGCTGGGTGTGGTGATGCATGCCTGTAATCCCAGCTACTTGGGAGGCTGAGGCACAAGAATCACTTGAACCTGGGAGACAGAAGTTGCAGTGAGCCGAGATCATGCCACCACTCCAGTGGGCAACAGAGCAACAGTGTCTCAAAAAAAGAAGACAAAGGAATCAGCAATGTTTTGAGCAAAAAGTCAAAAAGATTACTTCAGTTTTATATTAGTTCAGTCCATGTAGTTAACTCCTATTCTTCTTGCTATTCTTGAACACTTCAGTTCTCCACGAGTCCTAAAAGTTTTTCTCTTATTCTGATATTACAACCTCTAAAGTTATCAAAAACTTGTATTCAAAAGTACCTGTCAGAGTTTAATAGCTGATTAAAAAAACCACCTTCGGAAGAGGGCAAAAACAAGATAACAATTGTCTGCGGATGACAAAAGTGTTAGGGCAGCCATAGTCAAGGACACAATTGACAAGGAAATGTGTTACCTCTGTGGCACACAATAATTTAACAGAATTATAATTATCACTCATAATGTACACTAAGTCATATCAGAATTATAGGAGTTTCCCCTAATTTTGGAACACATCCAAATAACATACTTATACAAATATAGCCCAAAGAAAACCAAACATTATTTTATATTTGACAGTGTTTCCTGTATGATTGTTATACCAAATAAGCCAAATTATGTCATTTTTGGACTTCAGGGAAACTCACGTCTTAATTAATTAGGTCTGAAAAAGACAAAATTTATAATTTGCTTTTGGATAGCCTGCCAAATAGAAAAGATTTTAAATATGTGATACCACAGGTCATTGTAAAATAAGTCAATTACTTGACCAAGGTGATAACTCAAGAATTTTTTTTAAAAAAAGGGCAAAAACCTTCATTTTTTGAAAGAGGAGACTTAACTTTCCAAACAATAGGCCCTAATAAAAACAGCAGTCAGCTGCAGTGGCTCACACCTCTAATCCCAGCAATTTGGGAGGCCAAGGCAGGCAGATCATGAGGTCAGCAGCTCCAGACCAGCCTAGCCAACATGGTGAAACCATGTCTCTACTAAAAATACAAAAATTACCCAGGTATGGTGGTGGGCACCTGTAATCCCAGCTACTCAGGAGGCTGAGGCCGGAGAATTGCTTGAATCCGGGAGGCAGAGGTTGTGGTGAGCCAAGATCGCACCACTGCACTCTAGCCTAGGTGACAGAGTGAGACTCTATCTCAAAAAAAAAAATAATAATAATAATAAACTTAGCCGGGTATGGTGGTATATGCCTGTAATCCCAACTACTTGGGAGGCTGAGGTTGGAGGATCACTTGAGCCCAGGAGATGGAAGCTGCAGTGAGTCATAATCATCCCACTGTATTTCAAGCCTGTGTGACAGAGGTAGACTCTATATCAAAAAAAGTAAAAATAAGAAAATATTCATTGGAGAAAAAAGACTAAACAAGCAAAGGTATCGGGAGAGTGCTGTGAATGTGGGTCATGTCAGTAGTGTGTAGGGACTGGGGCAGGAGGGACTTTAAGAACAGGTTAGTGGAGACCCGCTCATTCATCCTAAGCAGTTCGCCCTGTAGCATGTAGATCAAACATCCCAGTTGGCTTCTGGTGTCTGAACTGGACTCCCTCTTTCTGTGTTTGATTTGACCATCACAGTGTTGAAAAACCTTTGAAGTGAATACCTTGCAGTTTGCTACAGATCCCCTGGTCTCTCACATTACTCCAGCCTCCTTTCCTCATGTAGGTTGCCTGGCCCGCCGAGACCTGTGTTTGCTCTCCCTGCAGATGGGTGGGTAGGAGGTGATTTAAGGAGGAACATTTAATATGTGAGAAGATTTGATAGATAGACAGATAGATAGATAGATAGATAGACTGGGTTTGGTGGCTAAAGCCTATGATTGCAGCACTTTGGGAGGCCAAGGCAGGAGGATTAGTTTGACCTAGGAGTTCAAGACCAGCCTGAGCCACATAGTGAGATCCCCTCTCTACAAAAAATTTAAAATATTAGCCAGGCATGGTGGCATGCACCTGTAATCCCAGCTACTCGGGAGGCTGAAGTGGGAGGATTGCTTGAGCCCAGGAATTGAAAGCTGCAGTGAGCTGTGATCTAGCCACTGTGCCCCAGTCTGGGTGACAGAGCAAGATCCTATCTCAGAAAAAAAAGAGAGAGAGATAAATAGATTTAGCATTGGTGGGAGTGCGCTTTTGAGTGCTCTTTAAGAGAAAATCATATTTCAGTATTTTTTCTTCCTTAAATTTTTTATATTCTAGCAAACCGTTTCTTCAACATGGAGAAATTAATCTCATCCGAAGAGCCGAGGAGCAAGGGGAGACTCAGAAAATCAGAGGCACTGCAGTCACTTTGAGCGGCTTATATCTTCGGCCTGCTGAGCTGGCCAGTGCCAGGCCGGGTCCATTCTCTCCTCTTTAATTTCTCAAACTGGAAGTATCCTGCTGGAATCTGAGGCCGCATCTGTAGTAGCTCAGCATTGGCTTGCAGTCTGCTATGTCATGAAGCCTTAAACCAGGAACTGTACAGGAAAAAAATGTAAGAGAAAGCTGGAATAGAGCATCTCCTGGGGAAATGAGAGCCAGAGATACGGCGGTGCCCCATGGAGACAGCAAGCTGTGTTTGGCAGTGCGTCATGGAAAGGCTGTACTTTAAGGTCTCCACAATCTGGAATTCAATATTATAGGTCTCCGAACTCCAGTTTCTCATGTTCCCTGCATAGGTCAGGGTCATAGGGAGTGATTCATGCTAGCAGAACTCCCTGATTCTAATGGCAGGTGTTCCATTTATTACTTGACAAAGGAGACATATTTCTCCTCTGGGAACCAGAAGATTTAGGTGTTTTCCCCAGGGACTCCCTTTCCACTGTGAAGCTTCTTGGAAAACTAAGCAGAGGATGAGGAAAGGCTGTGAATGAGCTTGCTGCTCCTTCCTGTCCTACAAAAAAGCTCACCTCTTTTGTAACCAGAAGACCCTTTCCATTAGTCAAGGCTGAACAGACTGGGAAGAGGGTGTGTATGTGTGTGTGTGTGTCTAAGAGGGTGTGTGTATGTGTCTCTGAGGGTGTGTGTGTGTGTGTGTATGTGTTGACACACGGTTTCATGTCACCCAGGCTGGAGTGCAGTGGTGAGATCAGCTCTCAGAGCAGCTTCCATTTCCTGGGCTGAAGCGATCCTCCCATTTAAGCCTCCAGAATAGCTGGGACTATAGGAATGTGCCACCATAACCAGCTCATTTTCTAATTTTTTTTGTAGAGATGAGGTTTCACTGTGCCGCCAAGGCTGGTCTTGAACTCACCAGATCCCCCTGCCTTAGTCTCCCAGTGGGCTGGGATTATAGGTATCATGCACCTCACCTGACCTGTGATGAGTTTTCAACAATGGAATCTCTCTTTTCTAGAAGCACCTAAGCTGAAGATTCTCTTGAGAACAAGTACTATCCTGTGGTTTCATGGCCTTTCTTCCATTTGTGGTTCTTGCCAAGTGAAATTGAAATGACATCTTATCAAGATGGATAAACTGAAGTTTTCCAGTGCTGGAACATAGAAAATGGATGGACAAGTAAGTCCCACTCAGCACCCATAGCCCAGGCATGGGGACCTCAACACACCTGGGCCCCAGACATCACCTTTCATTGTGAGTAGCTCTGAAATGACACTTCTGGTTGGTAAGTGCCCACTGGCAATAGTTTATATAACAGCAAGTAAAGGAATAAATAGTCAACAAAACATTTTCTGTTCCCAATTCTAGCACTAATTGGATTAGGTAATTATTTTATGAAGAATTTTCATATGCCACAGTTCTGACCATATTCTCAAGTGAACAGAAAATTCATATTAAAAAGTCAACCATCTTTCTCATTCTGTTGCCCAGACGGGAGTGCAGTGGTGCAATTATGGCTCACTGCAGCCTCAACCTCCTGGGCTCAAGCAATCCTCCTGCCTCAGCCTCACGAGTAGCTAGGACTACAGGTGCTTGTCACCACAACTCGTTTTCTCATTTTTTCTGTATGTGGATTCCACAGGTCTGAGTTTGAAAACTTGAGTATGCATGGATTTTGGTATCCACAGAAATGGAGGAGCTGGAACCAATCCCCCCATACACCAAGGGACAAATTGTATCTGTTTTGTTGTTGTTGTTGTGTTTTGTTTGTTTTTTGAGACAGAGTCTTGCTCTGGTGCCGAGGCTGAAGTGCAGTGGTACGATCTTGGCTCACTGCAACCTCCGCCTCCTGGGTTCAAGCGATTCTCTCACCTCAGCCTCCTGAGTGGCTAAGATTACAGGTACCCACCATCGTGCCTAGCTAATTTCTGTATTTTTGAAGAGAAGGAGTTTCACTATGTTAGCCAGGTTGGTTTGGAACTCCTGACCTCAGGTGATCCACCCTCTTTGGCCTCCGTAAGTGCCGGGATTACAAGCATGAGCCACTGTGTCAGGCCTTTTTTTTTTTTTGGCAATGGAGTTTTGCTCTTTTTTGCCCAGGCTGGAGAGCAATGGTGTGCCCTCAGCGCACCACAACCTCCACCTCCCGGGTTCAAGTGATTCTCCTGCCTCAGCCTCCTGAGTAGCTGGGATTACAGGCACCACCATGCCTGGCTAATTTTATATATTTTTTTTAGTAGAAATGGGATTTCTCCATGGTAGTCAGGCTGGTCTCGAACTCCTGACCTCAGGTGATCCACCCAACTTGGCCTCCCAAAGTGCTGGGATTACAAGTATGAGCCAGCGCACCTGGCCTCTATCCGTCTTTACAATTATACTGTTAAGTACAGGATGTTCCATGACAGTGGTAATTTTAATGACAATTTTTAATTGAGTGGAATTAACACAAAAATAATAAAAGTAGCAGCTAATATATACTGAGCTGTTATTAGGTGCCTATAAATACCACAGATTTTTAAATTTACCATAACTCTTCCTTATTTCACTTAACCACTGTATCTTAAATTACTCATGCTTGCTTAAGTAGCACATATACTAAAGTTGGAACAGTAGAGAGACTGGCATGGCCTCTCTGTAAGAATGACATGCAAATTTGTGAAGCATTTCATATGTTTTTAAAACAGAGAAAAATATTACTCCTGTGTTTGTGCATATGACCTTTTGTTCAGGTTGAATTATATCCAAAGGTGATATTTCCACAAAGGAGAGTACTGTGAGTCACAGGGCATTAGCATTCTTACTACACTTGATGTAAACTGCTGAGCTTTCAGCCATGGTGGCTGTCGGCCTATAATTCCAGGACTTTGAGAGGCTGAGGTGGGAGGACTGCTTGAGGCCAGGAGATGGAGGAGGCAGTATAGTGAGTAACTGTATTATTTTTTAAAAATTTCCAAGCTTTACCCTGGAA
>CAUYLG010027525.1:0-26214 GCA_963573385.1 Cacajao melanocephalus | reverse complement strand
CAAACAAAATGCCATTCTGCAGATTTACCTCCAATAGGTCCCCGTGTGTTTTGGACGCCACCCGGAACAGGCGCGGCACCAGCTCCGCCAGCTCCAGCCCCAGGTCCTGCGCAATGCGGCCCACGAAGGTGCCGTGTTTGGTCTCCTCAGAGACGGAGTAGTGGAGCTGGCCGCTCCCCACCTTCCAAGCTGCGAGGAGCAGAAGCGGTAGGAGCAGACATTGCTTTCCCAATCTGTCGTCCGGAGTAAACACCATGTCAAAAACCTCTAGTTTTATCTCCATTAGAAGATCTTTCGCATAAATATAAAACACTGTATGTTCCCGAATTCATTAATCCATTTCTTCTGCGTCCGCCATTATTCAACAGCCAGGGAATGATGCAGTAATAGAAGAAATTTGAATGTTGGCTAGCTATAACTTCATGGTAGACAGCGACATCATGCGGCTCCAAAAGGTAAGAAATTAATTCAAATAGCGCTATACTGTATATTTTTAAAACGGTATCTTCTTTTCTCTGCTTTTATAGTAAATCCTCCTCATGTTTGTGATTTGCACAGTGTTATCCCGACTTCTTTTATAATTTAGAGTAAGTGATTTAATTATTCACAGCTAACCAACTTTTCTACCAATATTTACAACATTAGTTATCAACCAGTTTAACAAATTTAAGTGTTAACAGAACTGCTCTTGGAAATCAGAAATGTGAACTATCCTACACACTTTGGTAGAAAAGAAACTTGCCCACATATGTATGTCATAGGACATGCTATTATATATTGCTCTGGGGAAAATGTAACTTAAAATTATCAAATTTTGGTTGAATTTTTAAAGGCTTATAGATTATTGAAGTCCATGCTTTCTTTGTTCAATAAACATTAGATGCTCTTAAAGTTCTTTTGTGTAATGATGGAAGATAAAATTCTAGAGCATATTCTTTATCACATTTAATTTATATGCCACTTGTATTAGGAATCTTGCTTAAAATACTTTCTTTTCATAGACTTCGACACTTCAAATTGTAGTGGAATTACTACCCATTGTGCTTTACTGTTTTTGATTCTTCAGTTGTTCTTAAATGATCTCATTCTTTTCTCTCAACTTCAACCCTGTCCTATATCCTTTCCTTTAATTGTTCTCATTTACTTCCAAGTTTCGAATAAGACTTTTATTGAGGTGTTTCCAAATCCATATCTTCATCCCTTCTTTCTATGTTTCTAATTGTCACTTTCACCTATACATGCTGACTCTTAGAAAACAATTTGTTAAATATGAAAGCATGAACAATTATTATTATTTTTAATGAATAAGAGGTTCTTATGTTGCCCAGGCTGGCCTCGAACACATAGTCTCGCCTCTTCAAGTGCCAGAACAACTGGCCTGAGCCACCGTGGCTCCCAGCATGACCAATTATTAATAATCCCCAAATTCAATTTTTTTAAATTCATATTTTTAATGACATCAGCATTTCCCATATCACATATATTATTTTTTAAATTACTCCTTTTCCTGGGCTTGCCTTATTCCACATCCACCTAAATCCATCTGTCTTTCACATACTATCATATTTATCTTTATGAGTACAGTTTTCATTGAATTTTACTAAATCTAGAAATTCCAAGACATTTGAGAAACTTCTAGTAATCTAATATATAATCACATATTAGGTGATCAATTTTCGAAGGTTATTTTCAATTAGTCTCCAATGTGACTCTTATTTTTCTGAAAATATAGACCACTTGCTTTTCCTCTTTCCCAATACTGTGTTTGTTTTAGCTGGGTTTTTTAATTACATCTACATTTACCTGCAAAAATGTTATTCTCATATAAATGTCAAGGCCATATATCACATCAACTCCAATTTATCCTTAATGTTATCCATGGGAAGTGATTAAACCCCTCCTTGAAAGGAGAAAATTAGGGTCACCAAAAAGACTTTTCAAATGACATGATCATCTTCACCCCCCTCCGAAATTATGATAAACAGTAAAATGCCTCACAGATGATTGTAACGCAAAACCTTTACTTCCATGTGAAATTTTGCCTTAAAATAATTAACCTGGATCTATTTAGTAGTCCTTATCACTGACTTTCTATTACAGTTATTTTGGGCAAAGGGTTCAATTTCCTAACCAGTAACAACCCCCAAAACAAGGAGGTTCCTATAAAAAACGATAAGCTGCACAAAATACACAAAGACTTGATATATAAAGAGATAGATAAATAGTTTATATCTCAAAATAACCTAACTTGATTTTTAAAATGTTGGCCATTGTTACCTATAGATTTACAGGGTGACAAGAACTGTTTCTCAATTTCTAGGACTTCCTCAAAGTAACTCAGGACATAAGGAATATATAAATAGTATGATAGATGGGTACTTATAGAATTACATGCATATGAGAATAAAAGAGACAGGCAAAGCAATAGAAATAGGGAATTCACATTTTATCATGTGAAATGTGAACTATTTTTACCTGAGAAACCCACAATTCTGCCCCCCCAACCCAGAGTAGAAAAATGGTTCTCATTATTTCAGATGGAGATGACACTTGTCTAGAGTATTCTCAAACATACAGCTTTAATAAACAACTCTTTGTAAACAACAGACTCAAGAGGGGAGTTTCTATCGTGGTGTATTTATGTTTTTAATCTGAAAATGAAAAGTAACAAGAAGCAGTAAAATTTTTCAACCAAAATATAGTAGAATTTGCACAACTGAGGGGGTTCACAAGTACTTCTCATCAATATAGTAATTTAGGACAGGTACGGTGGCTCACACCTGTAATCCCAGCACTTTTGGAGGCTGAAGCGGGTGGATCACCTAAGATTAGGAGTTCAAGACCAACATGGTGAAACCCTGTCTCTAGTAAATACAAAAAAATTAGCCAGACGTGGTGGCCCGTGCCTGTAATCCCAGCTACTTAGGAGGATAAGGCAGGAGAATTGCTTGAAACCAGGAGGCTGAGGTTGCAGTGAGCCGAGATTGCACCATTGCCCTCCAGTTTGGGGAACAAGAGCAAAACTCCATCTCAAAATCACACACACACACATATATATATATACACACACACATATATATATACATATATATATACACATATATATACACATACATATATATACACATATATATACATACATATATATACACATATATATATGATTTATAAATTGAAAAATATGCAAGTTTCAAGAAAATTAAATCATTGCTCCACTAAATGTTAATGTTAAGATGAGGGAAAAATAAGCAATCATATATCTAAACAATGAAACACCACAGAACTACATAAGAGAAACATAAATCTACTTCAGTAATGATAACTCATGATCATCAAGATATATTACTAACTGGAAAAAGCAAGATTAAAAGTAATACACATATGTTTTTTAAAGGGGTAAGGAAGTTTATTTGTATATAAAAAAAATCTCTCTAGTAGCATACCCAAGAATGTTTTGGCTTCATGAAGAAGGTGAAAGGGATAATTTAACTGTATTCTTTTGCACTTCTAAAACAGTAAACTATGTATATGTGTTTCCTATTCAAAAATTGAAAACCCATTAAATTTTTGAATTGCAATTATCAAATTCATCATGGGTATACAAGGTGAACTGCTTAAGCAAAGTTGAAATAAACCATATACTGCAAAAAATATAACTGAAAAAAGAAACTAAATTAGTTTAATAAAAATAGTTAATTTAAATTCAACAGAAACAAAAGACAAAATTAGAAGAGTATGTTAAAATGTTTTTATAGACCCAGGTACTCTGGCTCAATTCTGCAATCTTAGCACTTCGGGAGGCTGAGATGGCAGGATGGCTTGAGACTAGGAGTTCAAGAATAGCCTGTGCAAAGTAGCAAGACCCCTACCTCTAGGAAAAAAAAAAAAAGCTTTAGTTAGCATGTGCATGTAGTCCAGCTAGCTACTTGGAAGGCTGAGACGGGAGGATCACTTGAGCTCGGAAGTTTCAGGCTTCAGTGAGCTATGATCAGGCCACTGCTGTCTGAGCAACAAAAGGTCTCTAAAAAATAATAAACTGAGACTTTGAGAATGACTCCAACTATGTCTTATAATTATTTTCCTACATATTTAGAGATTCAAAATTCAAATGCTAATATAAAATACAATTTTTAAAATACTTAATATCACAGAAAGCTGATGAATCTCTTGCCCCAACAGAAAAGCCTCATAAAAGCATATAGTACATGAATTAGTAGAATAAGTATATACTACAATATTTATGTACTAAGGCATAATTTTTAAAAACAAAAGAAAGTGCCAGAATGTGATATTTAATATCTAAAAATTGGGAAGGAAAGTGGGATGTTAATATTAGAAAACTCACGTTTTCTGTAGAGGTGGGATCCTGAGGAAGGCTTGGACTGAAGGCCATGAGGTCAGCCTTGGGTGGGCCTTCCCCAGAGCACGCCCTCTGCCTCCTCTGCTGCGAGTATGACCAGCTCCCCACCGCACTGGAGCACACCAGCGTGGGCTTGTCCCGCCTACACACGACCTCAGAGGGTGGCGCCGAGCACCGCAATGCGGTGTACAGCAGCAGCGTGAGTACCAGCAGGCTGGACACCGCGCAGATGGCGATGATCAGATAGACGTTGACATCCACCAACGCAGCCTCGGGACCCACAGCTCCCTCGGACGCCCGCGACAAGGCCTTCTGCGCCTGGCCACTTTCCACTAGCGACACCAGCACTGTGGCTGTGGCTGTCAGCGCAGGCTCTCCATGGTCCTTCACCAGCACCAGAAGGCGGTGGCTCGGTGCTTCGGTCTCATCCAAAGGGCGTGTTGTGCTGATCTCGCCCGTGTACAGCCCCACGCGGAACGGGATCCGCGCACTGCCAGACGCTGGCTGCAGCTCATACGAAAGCCACGCGTTGTAGCCTGAGTCGGGGTCCACTGAGCGCACCTTCGCCACCACGTGGCCAGCACCCACCGACCGCGGTACCAGCTCGCTCACTGCGCCGCCGATGCCACCCACCCGAGGCGGCAGCAGTGCCGGCGCGTTATCGTTCTCGTCCAGCACGAACACCTGCAGCGTCACGTTGCTGCCCAGAGGGGGCAAGCCCGCGTCGCGCGCGCTCACCTGGAACTGCAGCAGCTCCAGCTCCTCGTGGTCCAGCGGCTGCAGCGCGTACACCTTGCCGCTCTCCGCATGCACCGACACATAGCTCGACAGCGCGCGATCGCCCACCCGCCGCTCCACCAGCGAGTAGGACACCAGCGCGTTCTCCTGCGCGTCCGCGTCCTGCGCCGACACCGTGAAGATGTGGCAACCCGGCGGGTTGTTCTCCTTCACGAACACCGTGTACTCGGGCTGCGCGAAAGACGGCGCATTGTCGTTCACGTCGGCCACCTCCACGGACACGCTGGCTGTCGCCCACAGCGAAGGGGAGCCCCCGTCTCGCGCGGTCACCACCAGCTCATAGGCTGACACGCTCTCGCGGTCCAGGGCGCTGTCCAGCACCAATGAGTAGTAATTCTTGTAGGTGGACACCAGTTTGAAGGGCACGTGGGGCATTAGGGAGCAGGTCACCAGCCCGTTGGCACCTGAGTCACGGTCAGACACGGTGATAAGAGCAATGACCGAGCTGAGTGGAGCGTCCTCTTTGATAGGCAGGAAAAGGGAGGTTACGGCCATCTCTGGGGTATTATCATTCACATCCAGAAGTTTCACTACTACTTTACAGTGTCCTGTTAATGGGAATGCACTTTTATCCATGGCATCAATATTAATTTCATATGAGTTACAGTCTTCATAATCCAGTTCCTCCTTAACTTTTATTTCACCAGTATTGGAATTAATTATAAATTTAGACTTTACATCGTCAAGAACAAGATTACTAAAGAAGTACACTATTTCCTTATTGATGCCCTCATCTGCATCTGAGGCGTTCAGTTTAATAACTAATGTCCCACTTGGTGCATTTTCCAACAATCTGACGTTGTAAATGGATTTATCAAATTCCGGGGCGTTATCATTCGCATCCAATACGTTGATCAACAACTGAACTGTACCTGTTAGTTCAGGTTTTCCTCCATCAGTTGCAATCACTAATAAACGATGTTCTTGTGTTTCTTCTCTATCTAAAGATTTCCTCAAAACTAGCTCTAAAAAGTTCGTTTCTTCTTCATTTGTTTTAACATCTAAGTCAAAATATTCGTTAGGATTTAACCTGTATCTCAATTGTGCGTTTGCTCCGATATCCAAATCCGACGCGCCCTCTACTGGAAACCGCGAATCTGGCATTCTTGACTCTAAAATGTACAGTCTTTGTTCTTGCCTGGAGAACCTGGGCGGATTGTCATTAATGTCCTTTACTTCCACGTCCACATGGAAAACCTGCAGCGGCCTGTCCACGATCACCTCCAGGTGGATGCTGCACTCCGCGCTCCGCCCGCACAGCTTCTCGCGGTCGATCCGAGAATTCACAAACAAAATGCCATTCTGCAGATTTACCTCCAATAGATCCCCGTGTGTTTTGGACGCCACCCGGAACAGGCGCGGCACCAGCTCCGCCAGCTCCAGCCCCAGGTCCTGCGCGATGCGGCCCACGAAGGTGCCGTGTTTGGCTTCCTCTGGGATCGAGTAATGGAGCTGGCCGCTCCCTGCCTTCCAGTAGGCGAGAAGCCAGAGCAGCAGGAGCCGGGATCCCAGACTTCCTCTCCGGGAATATAACATCGCAATCTCGTTCCAGTTATCAGCTCTCTATCGCATCACCACACAATGTGTTTTGTAAATTTAATTCCCAATTAACTATATATTTTTTATGTTCTCACCTTTTTGAGCTTCTTGGCAAAGCCAAATGGAAGGTCCTTTTCCTTTCTGTCTAAGGAAAACGTACTCACTGTATTCCTGTGAGGTTGGAAAGGGAGAAAAACCTTGCGGTGTCCAGCGACATCATGTGGATGAAAGGGTAAGTGTTTTACTTTGTTCTGCTTTATTTAGCTTATATTCGTCAAATATTTCTCAAATATTCTCACTTTCAACGGCATGATTCTTATTTAAATCACTTATCTTTAACCAAAATATATCATTAAAAGCTATCTTAAAATATGTCAATATAAATATATCATTAAAATATTACAGAAAAATACATCTAAAGTCATGAAACCCAAATCCTTACCAAAGAAATTTGTATTGGTGTATTTTATATAGTGAGGAGTTTATATATTTTCAAATTGATAAAAACAACTTGTAAGAGTTAAAGTTTTGACTTCTCTCATCTGTATTTAAATATATATAGTGAAATTTTTTTAGTTTTTCTGTAGTAGTCAATGGAATGTATGCTATCTCCATGTTATTCATAAAACAATTTTATTCCAATTTTCAGTCTTCAGTAGTGACATTTTGTTGATGTTATTTTCAAAAACAACTAAAACTATTTTAATGGCATTCTCACCTGAGTTTCTTCTTGGAAGTATAATTTTCAAATCAGTGAAAACTTATTTCTTTATAACACCTATCTACTTTTCGTATTGACTCAAAAACTGTAATGGGGTATTTCAACTTTCTAGAAATCTTCAAATTAGAAGCATCTAGATAGCATTTCTTTAAGTTGCTATTACTGATAAAGCAGTTATTAAAAATTGTAAAAATCACATATCTTTGCACTTATATGGCAAGTCAAAATCCTAATGTTAGCTATATGACATACTATTTCACAAAATGTTTAGGTTCCAGTAAAAATAATTATATTGAAAAGAATAGCATTTTATTAACCAGGCTACCTTTATATTAGTTTCATTACTTTTTAATCTCCCGACTGTTTACTGGATGGTATCATTTGAACACAACCTAGTAAATATAGTGAACTTCACTTAATAAATATGGGCGAAAGTAAATATGCCAAGTTTTCTATTGAAGAAATAGCTAACATTTTGCTTATATATGTACTCCATAAAATTACTTAAATATTACAAAATATCCCTTACCTGTGAAGACAAGAGAGACCAAGAGATCAACAGT
The DNA here is from genome assembly GCA_963573385.1 of Cacajao melanocephalus. Lineage (NCBI taxonomy): Eukaryota > Metazoa > Chordata > Mammalia > Primates > Pitheciidae > Cacajao > Cacajao melanocephalus. The sequence goes on along the minus strand of CAUYLG010027525.1, from coordinate 18,233 downwards.
TCTATTGCCTCATACTTTCACATTTGAAATATAACTTGATAAGAAAAAAAGTTATCAGAAAATTCAAAGTCAGTGGAAATTCACTTGATTTCTGGAGTTCTAACTTGTAAAGAAATAAGATATTGTCACAGAATTGTTTCTGATACAATCTTTAAAGGTGTATTGACCATTTCCCTTATAAGATTCTTACTATCTCTACTATCATGACTTTGCATCAATATTTGGATCACTGAAACACAAATCAATTTCCAAGACTATTTGCCTAATAGATTTCATACTGATAATTTTTAAATATTTTAATACACCATGGTAAAAACATCAAGAAAATACAGTATTCAGAAAATAGCATTAGCTGATGTTAGCCACTTTCTATTATGTCACAGTAAATAATGTAAAACTACGAAGCTATGGCATCAATTATAGAATTTTATGCAAAATACACAAAGATAGCCTTTGAAAAAAGTAAATATTAAGTATTTAAAAGTCAAATTAACAGTGTAGTATTAAGAATGTGTGCACTGTAATCTGCAGAGTATTACAATACTGAGGGTTTTTTTTTCTTTTTTTGAGACAGAGTCTCACTCAGATGTGCAGGCTGGAGTGCGGTGGCTCAATCTCAGCTCACTGCAATCTCCACCTCCCGGGTTCAAGCAATTCTCCTGCCTCAGCCTCCCGAGTAGCTGGGATTACAGGTGTGTGCCACCAGCCCGGCTAAGTTTTGTATTTTTAGTAGAGACGGGGTTTCACCATGTTGGTCAGGCTGATCTCAAACTCCTGACCTCGTGATCTGCCTGCCTCAACCTCCCAAAGTGCTGGGATTACAGGCATGAGCCATCGTGCCCGGCCCTAAATACTGAATATTTTAAAAGAGATACTCAATGGAGAAAAAGTAATTAACAAAATCAGTTCACATGCCCCTCTCAGTCTGGAAAAAATATCTCATATAATTATATGGATATTTCGGGAGAAAACAAAACTTGACATTTGATTCATCTTGACATCTATTAAATTATATTTACTTTTTGAATTATCACTTGTATTTGTGTTACAGTGATCAACTCTTATTTTAAATACCCCTTTCTCAATAACTATAGATTATCTAATCTGAATTCCACGGGTGACTCCACAGGAAAATAACATTTAAAAAAATCTTCCAAGTCATTTTTTTCAATCAAATATTATAGATTATTTTCTTAACTGATCCAGTTAATCTCTCCTTTAGATATTTGAGTTATGTTTAAGCACCATTGTGTCAATAGAACTTCTTCCTTGAGAAAAAATTTAGATTTAAAACTGTGTAGTGTTTTAAAGTGTCTCCATTTAATTCACTAAAAACCTTTAGAAATACAGTAACATAAAAAAATGTAATCTTCATAAGGGTATAAATATTTTTTATTCTTTACAAAACCCAGAATAAAAGTTTAATAAGCTATAATCTTTCTTCACGTATCTGTAGAAATTATATAGATACACCAGATCGCAGAGAAGATGAAATGTTGAAGCAATTGTATACAAATGTATAATAATTTATGCACATGTCACTTGATCCTTCAAAAATTAATTCTGTAGGAAAAGTAATTCTACTATAAGGATAGTAAGAAAGGATACCATGCACATATAACACACATCTTAGCATGGCCTGTATAATGATTCACAGAGAAAGGTATAACTGCCTCATAAAGGACTGTGCAAATATATCCATGTTATATATCTTCTTTGGATAAAAAATATGAGAAGAGTTCTGGCATATCTCTGAGACAGTGAAAAATTAAATTAATCATTTTATGCAATTATATTGTACTCATTAATGTCAAATGATCTCGCTTAGTGGAAAGGGACAATGAAGCTAAATTCAAGAGATGTAATCTCAGGCATCTTTTTTTATGCCTCTAGCTATAGCTGATTTTATACAACTGGCTGACAAAGGGTCTCACTCTCACCCAGGCTGGAGTGCAGTGGTACAACCAATGTTCATTGCAGCCTCAGGCTCAAGTTATCCTCCAACTTCAGCCTCCAAATAGCTGGGACCACAGGTGTGCACCACCAATCTAGCTATTTTAAAAAAATTTTTGTAAAGATAGAGTCTCCGTATAATGCTCAGGCTTATCTTGAAATCCTGGGCTCAAGCAATCCTCCCATCATGGCCCACAAAAGTGGTGGGATTACAGGCATGAGCCACTATGCCTAGCTTGATTCATTATTAAATGGAGAAAAATGATAATCTCTCAGGTTATATCTAATTTAAAATCCAAGATCAAGTGATTGAAAACTTGGTGGGAGGAAAGTTTCCTTTAAAATCAGCCAGTACCCAAGTTAGAAATCTATTTTTAAAAAGAAAAATAAAATTCTAAAACTGAAAAATGCCATGATTGAAGTTAATAATTCAATTGATGATTTTGACAGTGGCCTGGAATAATGAGATAAAATTTCTAAAGTAAAACATGGGTCAGAATAAAATATAGACTATTAAACAAAGAGAAAAGTGATTTTAAAACAGAAATGCCATATACAAGGCAAGGGATATAGTGAAAAGATTTAACATACATGTACTTATCGTCACAGAAGAATAGGAGAGAAAATATGAAGTAGAAGCAGTATTTGAAGGCATACTGCTAAATCTTCTCTTAAACTGATAAAATATATCAACCCACAGATATAAGAAGCTTTGAAAACTGCAAGCAAGATTAAAATCAAAGCAAACTAATACTGGGCATATAATAGTAAAGCTGTTAAAAATAAAAATAAAAAATAGAGAAAGTATACAAAGTAGCTAGAGAGAAAAAAAAGACACACTAATTGAACAATGAACTTGACAACCATCATCTCAAAAGAAGACCATGGAATGTCATCTTAAACGTGCTGGCAAAAGTAACTTCCATTCAATACCCAAAACTATTTTTCAAAAGTGATAGTAAAAAGACATTTCCAGATATATAAACACTTAAATGTTTCTTTACCAGCAGGCCACACTAAAGGAAATATTAATTTCTTCACAAGGAAAATGATTCCAGAAAGAAATACAAATAGGTGTTAACTGTGTTAACAATAGGTATTAACAAAACAATGATAATAATGTATTATATGTCTAGAATATATAAATCATTGAAAGGCATATCAGTAAAAAAAAAAAAAAGGAGGGTACGAGTAAATGGTGTAATGATTCAAGGTCTTAGCATTGTCTGGAAGTAGTAAAAGTATTGATTTAATTGAGGTAATAAGTCAAGGATGTGTGTTACAATCAATAAAAGAGGAAGTAAAAGAGGAAATCAATAAAATAATTTGTAAAAGCATATACAACCTAAAAAGATATCAGAGGTAGTGACATCAGCAAGATGCTGTTATAGGAATTCCCAGACCCTCCACAGATATACCAACTCAACAACAACACAAGGACCAACTCCCATGGTGATAAATCCAGAAACCAGTTAAGAAGATCCTGTGCTTCAAGCAGTAAAACTAGCTGTATCAGAGCTGATAGGAAAATCTGGGGCACTTTCCCCATAGTCCTATCCAGCAGCACAGTCCCATTCAACAGGAGGAAACTCCCAGCTCCTGGCTTCTCCCTGAGAAGGGAAAGAGAAAGTAAAGCATGTATTCAATGTTCTGATTTTTCAGGGGGGCTGCCTTGCATGTCTCAGAGCACTGATGGAACCTGGCATATTCTAGATTCCTGAGGGCAGTTGAGAATAATAAAGAGCTGGGTGGTGGGCTGATGCTTCTCAGGACCTGTGACACAGCACACAGAGCACAACTCAGCTCAGCAATCTCCCTCATGAAGGAAAGAGAAGAGTGGAACATGCATCCAAAGTTTCTGATTTTTAGTGGGCGGTCCAAGGGACTAGTTTGTGTCTCACCTAACTCAAGGCACTGAAAGGAGTCAGCAGAATCTATAACTGAGGGCTTCTCAGAATCTAAAAGAGCTGAGTGAATACTGCTACTCCAGAGGGCCCACAGCACAGCACATAGACACTACAAAGGGCAAAAGATTAGAACTTCTAAAAAAAACTGGCAGATCCCTCTAACTAGGAATTATAAACACAAGTCCATAGAAGATTCATCCACAGAAAGGTTTGAGAGGTCCCCAGAATCTCTAGCCAGGCCGGGCTGATTAGTAAAGATCTTTCCATGTACCAAATCCAGGCCATAAAGACTGGGAGAGGTAGCTGGGTCTTTTTGTATTTTGTTTTTAATGTATAGATATTAACACAAAGTAACACAAAATATGAGAAAACAGGAAACATGGCCCAATCAACACACACACACACACACACACACACACACACACACATCAAGAAATAGAGCTATGTGAATTACTTGACAAAGTATTCAAAATAATTGTCATAAAATGAGCTCAGGAAAATGATACATAAGCAGAATGAGAATTTCAGCAGACAGAAAATATTTAAAAGAACTAACAGGAAATTTTGGAAGTGAAGAATACAATAATTGAACTAAAAATTTTACAGACATGTTCAACAGCACACTCAATCAAGTGGAAGAATGAATCAGTGAACTCAAGGACACATAATCTGAAATTATCCAGACAGAGTAGCAAAAAGAACAATAAATGAAAGAGAGTAAAGAAAGCCTAAGAGATTGATGAGACATCCTGAAGCATGCTGCCCTACTCACTACAAAGTTTCAAAAGACAAGGCAGAGAGAGAAAAGGACAGACAGCTTATTTTTAAGAATTACACCTGAAAACTTCCCAAATATGAGGAAGGAAATGGACATCAAGACTGAAGAAATATTAAGAATGTAGAAAGCAGCAAAAAAAAAATGACTCATAATATACAAGAGAACACCCCTAAGTCTACCAGTAGATTTCTCAGTAGAAACCTTGCTAGCCAGAAGGAAATGAGATGTTATACTGAAATTGCTGAAAAGAAAAAGAACTGCCAACCAAGAATACCAAAAAGTTTTTCTTCAAAAATGAAAAAGAGATAAAGACCTTCCCAGTTAAACAAAAGCTGAAGGTGATCACAATTAGACTTGCCTTATAAGAAATGTTAAGAGGAAATCTTTCAAGTTAAAACTAAGGGATGCTAAACAGAAATACACAGGCATATTAAAGTATAAAGCTCACTAGTAAAGACAAATACATAGACAAAAACAGAACACTATACTACTGTAATGGTGGTACATAAGTCACTTTAAAATCTGATATTTTTAAATCTGGTTAAAAGACAAAACTACAGAAAAACTAACTATAAAAGAATGTTAATGTATATATAATATAAAAAGATGTATTTTGTGACATCAATAACATAAAATTGTGGGCAGGGGAGAAGGAAAAGTAATGAGTTTTGTTTTGTAATTGAAGTAAAAATGCTATCAGTTTAAAATAGATTTTTACAAGGGTTTTAAAATGTAAGCCCCATGGTAACCAAAGAGAAAATACCTATGGAAGATACACAAAAGAAAACAGGAAAGGAACAAAAACATAGCATTACAAATATCAATAAAACACAAAGGAAGACAGTAAGAGAAGGAAAGAGGAGCGAAGAGTCTACAAGCCAGACAAAAAACAATTAACAAAGTGGCAACAATAAGTCATGCTCTATCAATAATTACTTTAAATAAAAATGGAATAAACTCCCCCAATCAAAAGATACAAAGTGGCTGAATTGATTTTTTAAGACCCAATTATATGCTGACTACAAGAGATTCACTTTAGACTTAAAGACATAAATAAGATGAAAGTTAAAGGATATTTTTAAAATTCATGCAAATTATAAACAAGAGTGCAAACGTGAAAACAGATTCATCAGACAAAATAGTCTTTAAGTAAAAAAGTGTCATAAGAGACAAAGATGGACATTATATAACGATAAAAGGTCAATTCACCAGAAAGATATAACAATTATATATATATATATATATATATATATATATATATGCACCCAACATTAAAACACCTAAATAAATGAGGCAAACATTCACAGAAACGGAGAAATAGCAACACAATACAGTCAAGTGTTGTATAACAACATTTCAACCAATGACAGACCACTTGTACAAAAGTAGTCTCATAAAATTATAATTGAGCTGAAAAATTTCTATCACCAAGTGATGATGTAGCAGTCATAATGTTGTAGCACATTACTCACATATTTGTGGTGATGTTGGTGCAAACAAACCTATTGCACTGCCAGTCATATAAAAGTACAAGATAGCACATATAATTATGGACAGTAATGTACAGTACATAATACTTGATACAGATAATAAATGTTACTGCTTTATGTACTTACTATAGTATAATTTTTAATGGTATTTTACAGTGCACTCTTTCTACTTATAAGAAAAAAGTCAACTAATAAAAAGTTAACCATAAAACAGCCTCAGGCAAGTCTTTTGGGAGGTATTCAAGAAGATACTGTTATCATAGGAGATGATACCATCATTTGTAATTGTCCCAGAAGACCTTCCAGTGGGACAAGATATGGAGGTAGAAGACAGTGATATTGATGATCCTGACCCAATATAGTCCTAAGCTAGTATGGGTGTTTGTATCTTCATTTTTAACAACAACAACAACAACAAAAACACTAAGTAAAAGTGAAAAATTAAACATTTTAAAAGTCATAAAAAGCTTGTAAAATAAGGATATAAAGAGAAAGTATTTTTGTAGAGCTGTACAATGTGTTTGTGTTTTAAGCTAAGTGTTATGACAAAAGAGTCAAAAGGTTAAAAAATCAACAGTTTATAAAGTAAAAAAGTTACAGTAAGCCAAGGTTAATTTATTATTGAAGAAAGAAAAATAAATTGAGACAGAGTCTCACTCTGTTGCTCAGGCTGGGATGCAGTGGCACGACCAAGGCTAACTGTAGCCTTGACATCCTAGGCTCAAGGATCCTCCCACCCCCCAAGTAGCTAGAACTTCAGGGGTATGTCTCCACATCTAGCTAATTTTTAAAAATTATTTTGTAGAGTCAGGGTCTCACTATGTTGCTGAGGCTGGTCTCGAACTCCTGGGCTCAAGTGATCTTCCCTCCTCAGCCTCCCAACGTGCTGGGATTATAGGCATGAGACATCATGCCCAGACTGTAAAACGATTTTTTGATATAAATTTAGTGTAGCCTAAATGTATAGTGTTTTAAAGTCTACATTAGTGTACAGTAATGTCCCGGGCCTTCACATTCACTTACCATTCACTCATTGACTCACCCAGAGAAATTTCTAGTCCTGCAACCTCCATTCACAGGGTAAGTACCCTACCCAGGTGTACCATTTAAAAAATCTATACAGTGTTCTTACTGTACCATTTAAATGTGCAGATATATTTAGGTATATAAATACTCACCATTGTGTTACACTTGCCTATAGCATTCAGTACAGTTAACCTATGTTCAGGTTTGTGGCCTAGAAGCAATAGATCATACAGCCTAGGTCTGTAGTAGGCTATACTATCTAGATTTCTGATATGTAAGTACACTCTCATGTTTGCACAGTGATGAAATCACCTAATGATATAATTCTCAGAATGTATCTCCATCATTAAGTGATATGACTGTAGTAGAAGATTTTGGTACCCTACTTTCAATAAGGAATAGAACATTCAGACAGAAAATCAGTAAGGAAGCGGAGGACTTGAACACTATAGATGAAATGGAACTGACAGATACATACGGAAAATTCCACCCAACAGCAGCAGAATCTACATTCTTCTCAAGCGTACTCAGAGCATTTTCCAGGATAGATCACATGTCAGGTCACAAAACAAGTCTTAATAAATATCTTTTCTGACCACAGTTGAATAAAACTAGAAACCAATCGTGGAATTAAAACTGGAAAATCTGCAAATATGTAGAAATTACACAACAGAATTTTGAATGACTAGTGGGTCAAAGGGGAAATCAAAAGATAAATTAGAATATGTTAAGATACATGAAAATGAAAACACAACATACAAAACTTATGGGATATGATAAAAGCAGTACTAAGAAGGAAGATTAAGCTGGGTAAGCCCAGTAGCTAACACCTGTAATCCCAGTGCTTTGGGAAGCCATGGCACAAGGAATACTTGCAGGGAGCTGTGACTGAGCCTCTGTACTCCAGTCTGGGCAACATAGCGAGACCTTGTCTCTTAAAAATGAAAATAAAAACAAAGAAGGAAGTTGTAAATGCCTACACTAAAAATGAAGAAAGAAGAAAGATCTCAAATAAACATTTAACTTTACAACTCAAGGAACTAGAAAAAAAGGACAAATGTGGAAGCTCAAAGCAAGGGAGGAAATATTATAATAAACATTAGAGCAAAAATAAATGAAATGAAAAGTTTAAAATAATTTTTTTAACTTAGTTGGCTTTTCAGAAAAACAACAAAATTGACAAGCCCTTAGCTAAACTAGGAAAAAAAGAGAGAGTAGGAATCAGAAACAAAGGAGGTGGCATTACAACTAATGCCACAATTATAAGAGGCTATTGTAATTATATACTAACAAATTAAATAACCTAGAAAAAACTGATTAATTCCTAGAAGCATACAAACTACCGAGACTAAATCATGAAGCAATAAAAAAGCTGACCAAAACTAAAACTAGTAAGGAGATTGAATCAGTAATCCAAACCTCCTAATAACAACAATTTAAAAAGCCCAAGACCAGATGTCTTTCCCGGAGAATTCTACCAAACTTTTATAGAATAATCAATGCCAATTGTTCTCAAATTCTTCCAAAAAAAATTGAAGGAGAGGGAACATTTCCAACTCATTTTAAAACTCTAACAAAAAAAATGGTAGTAAAAAAAAATCTTAATCTCTGTCTCACAACAATGATAAAAATATGTATATTCTAAATGGATTGTAGATGTAAACAATGAAATAAAAGATACCACAGAAAATTATCTTTATGACATAGAATCAGAAGCAAAAATTAATAAACTGAGTTTAATAAAAATTAAGACTTTCTACTCACCAAAAGACAAAAAAAAAAAATTAAAAACAGGCCATGAGGTTGAAAACTACTAAAAAAGGCATTATATTCAGAATATAAGATTTTTTAAGTAATAAGAAAAACACAAGATAAAGGAAGAAATAAAGTTTCATGGAAGCTAAAAATAAGAGAAAAAAGAAAAGAAAAACAGAAGAATAGAGAAACAGAAGATTTGAACAGCTATTGCACAAAATAAGATACAAAAATGGCCAAAAATAAAATAGAAAATTAACTCAACCTCATTTAAATATGAAAGAATTTCAAAATGAGATAACAAAACTCACCAAGTAAAATGGCTAACATGAAAATAATCTGACAAATGTAGAGATGATGTGGAGCAGCAGAAAGCCTCATATACTACCCAGAATGTAAATAGGTAAAAATATCTTGGAAAATTGGTTGATGTCAGCTACTAAAGACAAGGATTCACACATATTCTGACCCACAAACACAACTCTTAGGCAAAAACTTAGGAGAAATCTGTGTATGTAGGCATCAAAGAAGTGTACAATATATTTACGATGGCATTATTTGAAATAGACATTGAGGCACAATGCAAAATCCTAAACAGTAGAATAAATAATGTATAGTATACTTATAAAACTGTACTAGAAACAGAATTAAATGAACTACAACTGCATGGATGATTTCATATACAATGAGTGATATACAAAGAACACACAAATGCACATACCATACATTTTGTGCAATTCCAATTAAAGTTTCCAAAACAGGCCCCAAGCAACCACAGTTATAACAGGCAAATGTCTGGGTACACTGGAGGAAAAATAAGAGAAGTGATTTGGCAGGTGCATGTGAGGGGCTTCAGGATGGAGGCAACAGAGGTTTTCACTTCCATACAATTTATGGAGCTTTATTATTTCAGCCTATGCCCATTTGTTTATGTGTTATAGGTTAAATAATAGTAATATGTTTTCTAAAATGTTGATTATTACTAAAAATAAATAAGGTAAATATAATGTAAATTTGCTAGAAATTACAGTTCTGTTAATATGCATTAAATAGTGCAGCATAAAATGAAGGAAGGCAATATATATTGTTCTGATGTCCTATAATTCCAAAAGACTACTTAAAATCCATATGTAAAAAAGGTAAAATTTTAACCCAGGGAAATTTGATTCTTAGAAATCAATTTACGAAGAAGTTGATAGAGAAAAACAATACGAAAATTAAACAAAATAATGTTGTACACTAACCTTTGCAAAGGATTCCTCAGTTGGCTGCAGCTGATCTTCTCTGTCCCTAGAGTCAGATAAACTGGGGCTGAAAGCCATGAGGTCGGTCTTGGGCGGGCCTTCCCCAGAGCACACCCTCGGTCTCCTCTGCTGCGAGTTTGACCAGCTCCCCACCGCGCTGGAGCACACCAGCGTGGGCTTGCCCTGCGCGCACCCGCCATCGGTGAGTGGCGCCGAGCACCGCAGCGCTGTGTACAGCAACAGAGTGAGCACCAAAAGGCTGGACACCGCGCAGATGGCAATGATCAGGTACACGTTGACATCCACCAGCGCAGCCTCCGGACCCACAGCGCCCGCCAACACCCGCGAGGAAGCCTTTGGCGCCTGGCCACTCTCCACAAGCGACACCAGCACGGTGGCAGTGGCCGTAAGTGCAGGATGGCCGTGGTCCTTCACCAGTACCAGAAGGCGGTGGCGAGGAGCGTCCGCTTCGTCCAGGGCACGCGTTGTGCTGATCTCCCCCGTGTACAGCCCCACGCGGAACGGGATGCGCGCTCCGCCAGTCCCCGGCTGCAGCTCATACGAAAGCCACCCGTTGTAGCCTGAGTCAGCATCCACTGCGCGCACCTTCGCCACCACGTGGCCAGCACCCACAGACCACGGCACCATCTCGCTCACTGCGCCGCCGATGCCACCCACCCGAGGAGCCAGCAGTGCCGGCGGGTTATCGTTCTCGTCCAGCACAAACACCTGCAGCGTCACGTTGCTGCCCAGAGGTGGCACGCCTGCGTCGCGCGCGCTCACCTGGAACTGCAGCAGCTCCAGCTCCTCATGGTCCAGCGGCTGCAGCGCGTACACCTTGCCGCTCTCCGCGTGCACCGACACGTAGCTCGACAGAGCGCGCTCGCCCACCCGCCGCTCTACCAGCGAGTAGGACACCAGCGCATTCTCCTGCGCGTCCGCGTCCTGCGCCGACACCGTGAAGATGTGGCAGCCCGGCGGGTTGTTCTCTTTCACGAACACCGTGTACTCGGGCTGCGCGAACGCTGGCGCATTGTCGTTCACGTCGGCCACCTCCACAGAAACACTGGCTGTGGCCCACAGCGAAGGCGAGCCCCCGTCTCGCGCGGTCACCACCAGCTCATAGGCTGACACGCTCTCGCGGTCCAGGGCGCTGTCCAGCACCAAAGAGTAGTAATTCTTGAAGGTGGACACCAGCTTGAAGGGGACGTGTGGTGTCAGGGAGCAGGTCACCTGTCCATTGACACCCACGTCTTTGTCAGACACGCTGATCAGGGCAATGACTGTACCCAGTGGAGCGTCCTCTCTAATTGGAAGTGATAACGACTTGAATTGTAAATCTGGAACATTATCGTTGTTGTCTTCTACTTCCACAATAACTCTGCAATGGCCAGAAAGTGGGAGCTGTCCCTTATCAATGCCCTCTACAATAATTTCATAGGATTTGCTTTCTTCAAAATCAATATATCCCTTTACAATAATTTGTCCAGTAATTGGATCTATGTGAAACTTGGATTTCACGTTCGGGGAAATATCATTTGAGAATGAATAAACAATGTCCCCATTCAATCCTTCGTCTAAATCTGAGGCGTTAAGTTTAATTACCAATGTTCCATTAGGAACATTTTCTGGTAACCTCACCTTATAAAGGGTTCTGTCAAAAACTGGGGCATTGTCATTGGCATCCAGTACTGTGATAAGTAACTGAACCGTGCCAGTCAACTCGGGTTTGCCTCCATCAGTGGCTGTAAGCACTAAAAAAATCTCCGGAGCTTCTTCTCTGTCTAAAGATTTCCGTAATATAAGCCCAAGACCTTTTACCAGTTCGTCATCAGATGGTTTTTCCAGAGAAAAGTACTCATTTGGGCTCAGTCTGTAAGTGAGCTGGGCGTTCTCCCCGGTATCTGCATCCGATGCGCCCTCTAGTGGAAACCGAGAGTCAAGCGGCCGGGATTCCGCGATGAACAGGTTCTTTTGTGTTGCTGGGAACACCGGAGGGTTATCGTTAATGTCCTTCACCTCCACGTCCACATGGAAAACCTGCAGCGGCCTGTCCACGATCACCTCCAGGTGGATGCTGCACTCTGCACTCTGCCCGCACAGCTCCTCTCGGTCGATCCGAGAATTCACAAACAAAATGCCATTCTGCAGATTTACCTCCAGAAGGTCCCCGCGGCCTTTGGACGCCACCCGGAACAGGCGCGGCACCAGCTCCGCCAGCTCCAGCCCCAGGTCCTGCGCGATGCGGCCCACGAAGGTGCCGTGTTTGGCCTCCTCGAAGACCGAGTAGTGGAGCTGACCGTTCCCTGGCTTCCAGGCTGCGAGGAGAAGAAGCAAGAGCAGCAGACGCCGGGATTCCTGGCCTCTTCCCCAGGAAAACTCCATCTTTAGTGCATAGTCATTCGTTCTGATTAAATATCGTTTCTCAAAGACAAGATAAATCTTTTGATCGGTCAGTCAAGTGCAGCTGCATCCTCCATATCTCAGACTCCGAAGAGTGTATATCGTTCCTTCCAGTAAGAATAGCAGGAATTTCCCCTCTTCCTTCTTCTCTCCTGTATTTTATGGTAAAGAGCGACATCATGTGGCTCCAAATCGTAAGTAGCAATTGTGGAAACCCAGGCTCTACTATAAACTACTTGTTTTCATTTATTCTTTCAGCAGTTTTGGAGAATAGGATTACATTTTGTACAACTGTGGTACACATAGTATCACTGATTGATTGAATGTGACCCTTAGTTTCACCATAGGGGCAACTATTACTTCAGTGGAAATATTTTTTTCAACATAGGTTTGAAGTATTACAGAGACCTAACTATAGTTAATATACACTTTGTAAACATGTAACTGTAAAGCGCTGATTAGAAAAACTCATAACAGATTCTTTGTGTTCCCAAGAATTCCAGGGCTTTTTTTATTATTAATGATAACACCCTCTTCACCATAGTATTTCTGGTGCTGTAAACTTGAGAGGACTGGTCTCTAGGGAACTTCTGGTCCCAAGAACAAGCCATTGAAAGGGAAATTTGTAGACGTTTTATAAAAGAATCAAAGACCATCCGTATTTAATTGAATGCCTTCCTTGAGTCATGTCAGGACTGAAAGTGCAAGGAAGCAGAAAGTTATAGCAAATAGCTTGCATGGAAATGCATTCCAAACAATTTTATTCATTGGAACTCATTTGCTCCCATGAGCAAGGCTAGTATTCTCACTTAGACTCTTACAGTTTGTAAGCACTACTTGTTCTCCAGCATGTAATATGACTAAGCTGCTACTTTGTCCGATAGTGCTTATGTATTTTAGCCAAACTGAATATTTCCTGCTTCCAATAACATTTTTTGCTAAACAAACATGTTCATTTTGTCCTGTTTGTAAGTAATCCACATCATTTCTAAACTCTTCTAAAGCCAATTTACCCCATTTTATAACCACTTAAAAATTCCCTGACTCATGAAGAATGTCATGATCAATCCAACTGAACAGGCATTTTTTTCTTCTTTTGCAAACTGTGGCGCTAAGGTTGAAACATATGGACCATTTATTACATTAATTTTTCCTCTTATAATCATTGGAGTATATGTGTCCTTTTTCAAAATATAAATTTTAAAGGGAATAGTTGGATCTTAATTGTTTAATAGCTCAGAGGTACTTACCTAATATTTGCTGAATATTTACCCTGTAACAAAGGTTTGGTTTTCTTCCATTGCCTAATCAGATTTAAGGTGATTGCATAGCTAGTTGGGAAAATGTGGTTTTCAACAGCCTCTAAAATTTTCTAAATATACAAAAAAAATTCTTTAGACATTTCCCCAATTAAGATATATTTCAAGTTCCATGTTGACAGCTTGGGTTTTAGCTTAATTTTTATTCCAATTCTTGGTAGTCATGATCTTCCCAATAAATAAACCACATTTTTCTACATAAAGAAATTTAATATACAAAGACATAATGGTAGCCATGTAAAAACTTTCTTTGTCTCCTGTGTTCATAAAGTTCTTTTTATCCTGTTTGTCTAAATAAAAAAATCAATCTAGTGAAATAGCTTTAGGCTCCCTCTCTATAAAGAGCTACACTCACACAAACACACACACACACACAAAACCCAAAACAACAACAACAACAAAACACCAAATTTCTGAATCAAAACAGAAATCAGAGTACTTTCACTATTTGGGGACCCAAACCAGATTTTTACAAAATGATCATTGACATCAAGCACATTGAAAAAAAGGAGAAAGAATTCCATTTTCACCCATTTCATTTGTAATATTTTCATTTATCAAATAGTTTAATGTACAGATGCAGAATGTAGTAGAATAGAAAAGGATGTTTATTTGGTAGCTATTCAGTATTTACTTGGCATAGCATCAATACATCTCTCAAGTGAAAACTCTGAAGTCTTCAAAATGTCTTTGCCAAGAATCTTGTTAGACAAAAATTTCAAGAGGCAAGCTGGATTGGAAGATTGAAGTTCCATATGTGGGAAGACAAGCACTTTGGCTGACTCTATTATATACAAGAGGCTGATAACAGAAGTAAATTTAAAAAATATTGACCTGAGATGTACATGCTATGGCTACTACTTGATGGACAAGGGAGCAACAAAGGACAGTGCCAAAAAAGGAAATAAAGAAAATAGAAGTGGGGGGAAAGAGAGGAGTCAAGAAACATATCTATTTCACATGTTAGACCTCCCACAATGTCAGTGAGTATTAACCAAGTTTCAGTTGGTTACTATTTCTCTCTAGCGGCAGGGAAACTTAAGTGGGAGTCCAACTAATTGCTAGAGGAGATAACCAAATATGTGGGGGAGAGATTAGAAAAAAGTCTCACTTCAATCTCATTTGGTTTCAGTTATTTGGAGTTTTCTGCTTACTGCATGGCACATATTAATAGGCAGGATGGTATTCAGAGAAGGTAACCAGTAATAACATTCACTTATCAAACTTATTTCATATTAGCATCCTTAGTATGTTATGCAAATGACACTAGTAAATAGAAAGTTTTGCTAGTAGGGATAGTTTTAAAATTGGATATCATAATTATTTTCAAGGTATTGTTTAGATTGAAAATTATTTTTAAAAAGATTTAAAATATTATTTTAAAATGAATATACTACAGAACTATTAAATTTTCACTTGATATTGATATTTTAGTTATTAGTAATAAAGTAGTGATAAACTGAAGATGGACAAAGATACAATTCTAGATACAATTGTTACTCTTGATTTTTTTCCCAACTGGGCAATCAAAAAACAATAAACAGCATTGCCAAATGAGTGCACAAGGCCTAAAATGAATCATATTCAAGTAAAAAAGAAGGATTGAGACTCCAAACAAATGAATAAGAGAATAAAAAAGGATCCATAAAAGACAACAGGTGTAATTATCTGATTTTTGAAACTGAAGGTGGAAAAGCATCAAGAGTGAGTTATAAGCATTTAGGTGAACTCACAAAACCGGCAACTAACATCGGTACTAACATGTAGTAGGAAGTCCAAATTAAAATGGCAAAATATATTGAAGAAGCATTCTGCAGGGGTACGCACAAAACAAGTCGAAGTCAAATTCTCTAAATAATGCAATTCATCTAAGAAAAAACATTTGTTTTTACCCAGCCATTTAGCAATAAAATAATCCTACTACTGCACCTACTAACAAAACAAAACTATACGTGTGGATCTCACTACTTACTGCTGATTTGGTTCAAAAATTAGCAACAAAAATCTTAACATTTTAACCACAAAACCCAGTAACTGGAAAAGTCTAACTATGAATCACATAATTCATACTTAACTATTAACTTGTTTCCAAAGGAGTGAAAACACTGAGGAACGATAAACAAAGTCATTTGGAAAGAGTAAATAAAAATTACTCACTTTGGCTGAGAGATCAACATCCACATCCGGTTGCTCCACTCTATCCCGGCTAATTGGACAAGGTGGAAGGCTAGGGCTAAAAGCCATGAGGTCAGTCTTGGGCAACCCCTCCCCAGAACACAGCCTCTGCTGCCTCTGCTGCGAGTATGACCAGCTTCCCACTGCGCTGGAGCACACCAGCGTGGGCTTCACCGGCCCACACGCGCCTTCGGTTGGCCGAGCTGAGCACCGCAGAGCAGTATATAGAAGCAGCGTGAGCACCAACAGACTGGACACCGCGCAGATGGCGATGATCAAGTACACGTTGACATCCACCAAGGCAGTCTCAGGGCCTGCGGAGCCAGCGGACGCCCGCAACGAGGCCTTGGGTGTCTGGCCACTCTCCACCAGCGACACCAGCACCGTGGCCGTGGCGGTCAATGAGGGCTCACCGTGGTCCTTCACCAGCACCAGGAGGCGCTGGCGTGGGGCGTCTACCTCGTCCAGGGCACGCGTCGTGCTGATCTCTCCGGTGTACAGCCCCACACGGAACGGGATGCGCGCGCCACCAGTCCCTGGCTGCAGCTCGTACGAAAGCCACGCGTTGTAGCCTGAGTCAGCATCCACTGCGCGCACCTTCGCCACCACGTGGCCAGCACCCACAGACCGCGGTACCAGCTCGCTCACTGCGCCACCGATGCCACCCACCCGAGGAGCCAGCAGTGCCGGTGCGTTGTCGTTTTCGTCCAACACGAACACCTGCAGCGTCACGTTGCTGCCCAGAGGCGGCATGCCCGCGTCGCGCGCGCTCACCTGGAACTGCAGCAGCTCCAGCTCCTCGTGGTCCAGCGGCTGCAGCGCGTACACCTTGCCGCTCTCCGCGTGCACCGACACGTAACTCGACAGCGCGCGATCGCCCACCCGCCGCTCTACCAGCGAGTAGGACACCAGCGCGTTCTCCTGCGCGTCCGCGTCCTGCGCCGACACCGTGAAGATGTGGCAGCCCGGCGGGTTGTTCTCTTTCACGAACACCGTGTACTCTGGCTGCGCGAACGCCGGCGCGTTGTCGTTCACGTCGGCCACCTCCACGGACACGCTGGCCGTGGCCCACAGAGAAGGCGAGCCCCCGTCCCGCGCCATCACCACCAGCTCATAGGCTGACACGCTCTCGCGGTCCAAGGCGCTGTCCAGCACTAACGAGTAGTAATTCTTGAAGGTGGACACCAGCTTAAAGGGAATGTGTGGCGTCAGGGAGCAGGTCACCTGTCCATTGACTCCTGAGTCGCGGTCGGACACGCTGATCAGGGCTATGACTGTGCCAAGTGGAGAGTCTTCTAATACAGGTAAAGATAGTGATTTGATAACCAACTCAGGTGCATTATCATTGATGTCCACAATTTCCAGTAGAACTGTGCAGTGATCTGACATTGGGGGATTTCCTTTATCCGTGGCTTCTACCTGGATTTCATATGACTTACTTTCCTCAAAATCTATGTTACCCTTTACACTGATGTGTCCATTGACTGGATCTAAATGGAATTTTGACAGAATATTTGCTGATACGTCTGTATTGAAAGAATATGCAATATCTTTATTTACTCCTTCATCCAAATCAGTGGCGTTAACGATCACCACTAGGGTACCATTTGGTGCATTTTCGATTAATCTGACTTTATAGACCGTCCTCTCAAACACTGGGGCGTTGTCGTTTACATCCAAAACAGTGATTTTTAGTTGAGTCGTGCCAGTGAGCTCTGGTTTCCCACCATCAATTGCTGTTATTAGTAAGTGATACTTAGGAGTCTCCTCACGGTTTAAATTTTTTTTCAAGACGAGTCCAAGAGATTTAATTTCCTCATTATTTCTTTTAACGTCCAAAGTAAAATACTCAGTGGAATCAAGACTGTAAGTCAACAACGAGTTTGTTCCGATATCTGCATCTGACGCGCCCTCTAGCGAAAACCTAGAGCCAGGCTGTCGGGATTCGGAAATAAACAGATTCTTTACAGCCACTGGAAAAACTGGCGAGTTGTCATTAATATCCTTCACTTCCACGTCCACATGGAAAACCTGCAGCGGCCTGTCCACGATCACCTCCAGGTGGATGCTGCACTCCGCGCTCCGCCCGCACAGCTCCTCCCGGTCGATCCGAGAATTCACAAACAAAATGCCATTCTGCAGATTTACCTCCAGAAGGTCCCCGCGTGTTTTGGACGCCACCC
>CAUYLG010027524.1:0-23334 GCA_963573385.1 Cacajao melanocephalus | reverse complement strand
TGATCATAAATATATATGCACCCAATATAGGAGCACCCAGATACATAAGACAAGTTCTAAATGACTTATAAAGAGACTTGGACTCCCGCACAATAATGGCGGGAGATCTTGACACCACATTGTTAATATTCGATGGATCAACGACATAGAAAATTAATAGGGAATTTAGACCTGGAATAAGTAAACGTAGTGAATATCTACAGAATTCTTCATCCCAGGTCTCCAGAACATACATTTTTCTCAGTATCATATTACACCTATGCTGAAAGTGACTATATAATTGGAGGTAAATCACTCTTCAGCATTTGCATAGCATTTCACAGACTTAAATGAAATATTGGTTGGCTGTTTGTTTGTTATTTTCTTCCCTTATTCCTTCCTGTCTTCAATGCTAAGTACAATCATCGGCATAAAAGAGGTTTTTGTTACCTATTTTTAGATTGTATTCCAGCCCGGGCAAGAGAGCAAGAATTCTGTTCTCTCTCTCACTTCTTCTTTTCTTTCTCCTTCTTTCTTTCGAAAAAAGAAAAAAAAAAAACATAATTCCAAGAACATGTCTTTACTCACTAACAAAGAACTGATTTAATTTGTCATTTAACATTGCTATTTTCACCACATTCTCTGTTTTAGAATGCCTACCTGTTTTGTTAAAACCAACCTTTTCCTTAACATTACATAACTGAATATTTTTTTCATTTTAATACGTTGCATTCAATGAAACCATTAATTAATGAAATTAACTTTACTTCAAGACCTGTGATAAAGTCTGAACGTCTTGCAGAAGTTGTTAATCATAGCAAGAAAAAAAAAAGCTAGCATTCACGAGATTGAAAACGAGAGATCTAGAATACTTCGCCATTGTGTTAGAAATATTAACCAGTCTCCTCTCAGTCTACAGATTTATGTTCCAAGTTAGAAAGAAAATCATAATAATACAACTATTCAAGGTTAACATTTCTTTTCTTTGGAGTAATTGGTAGAGAAATGGAAATAAGAAATGGGGGTGGGGGAGTAAAATGACACATTGTTTCACTCAGCATTTATCCAGTGTAATGTCTGTGCCAGTCCCTAGAGGGTGGAAACAGGATTGAACACACCTAGACCTGCCCTCCAAGGACTGACCGTGCTCACGCTGAGAAAACGTTTCCTACAAGTAGATGACTGACAATGCTGTGTCTTTGATCCCTGACCTCAATCCTAAATTCTACCTACTAGCCAGACCTTAATTTAACAGAAAAATGTCTCATCAGTCCTTCAAACTCAACATATTCAAACCTCAACATTTTCTCAGGAAAACCTAGCTCCTCATGTGCTGCCTGCCTCGCATAACAAAGCCATCGTTTCTGTCCCCGCAGGCTAGAAAACTCAGGGCCCGCTTCAGCTCTTCCCGTTTTCTCTCTTGCCTCTGTGACATGCCGACTCCTGACTTACCTGCTACAGAACTTCCTCTTCTTACTCGTCTTACAATCCCTTCTCTAATTTAAGTCCTCATTATCTTGGTGATGAGCTAACAAATATACTCAGTTCTTGTTCCAGTTTTCCTCTTGCTCCGTAAGTCCTTCACCCTAAGATGGCTGTCTTCCAAAAACATCAGAGATGGTCATGTCTCATTAGCCTGCTCGAAGACTTCAAGTCTACAAGATATTGCCAAGCTGCTATGAGTGGCGTATGAGCCCCTTATGATCAGGTGGAACTCGACATTCACATACCCATGCAGTGCTGAAATATAGCCTGTCTTCCAGAAACAACCTAGATGTTCACATCTCCAAGCCTTTCACTAGCTCTCATGATGATAATTGCTTTCTTAGCTATTGCAACTCCCCAAACTGCCGAAGTCTGAAATGTCTGATTGGAAGACAAAAAAAGGTGGGTGGACATGGTATGGTCAGATATTGGCAAAGTTTATGACTAACTGACAAATCTCAGTGTGCAGAGGCATGGAAATCAAAAAGAGCAAATCCAAGTGAAAAGCTGGCAAATTTAAACAAGAAAAAGGACATGCTTCCTATACCAGGTCTTTAAAATGATCATAGACAGTGATTCTTGATTTGGTTCTTCTTAGCAGAATCCAGGACCCAGCTGCTATGGGTTCGCCTGAAGTCACAGACCTTTATAAGGCTAAAGTCTGACAGAACGTAACAATACAACCCATTCATAGAAGGTGATCATTAGGAAATGCCATTTGCTTAGAGAATAAGAAAATTCTTCTCTAAGGTTAACTAGCAGGCTGCTTTCAAATGTTTTTGGTAGCGTTTGTTTTATAATATTCACTCTTTGGCAGACTTTCCCAACTCTAAGATTCTTTTAAGTGAATTTTAAAAAGAAAATGACTGCCATGCAAGGAAAACCTAAAACAGCATATGTAGTTTTATATAAGCAGCCTTGTACTAGCATGTCAGGTCACCTTAATCCCTCCGTGAGTAAGCACTAGTTGAACTACTGGGATATTTCCATTCATTATAGTCTCATTTCTTTAATGTCCATGGCATCTGTAACCAAGAGCCAATTACCAATATAGGTCATTAATCATTACTGTTGCTTATTGCCAAGAACTGGAGTGAGGCTGCCTACATTGCTTTCGTTAAATTTCTCTACAAAATGCCCCATAATGGATAGTTAGTCTTTTAAGAGGAGGCCACTCCTTTTAAAATTAACTGCACATTAAGCTTCGTGAAAAGGTTTTTTCCAACAAAATGGGACATTTCAAGTAGTTTATGTATAACATTCTTAAGTTTTAGAAATAGAACATGAATTCAGACGTAATAATATTTTCATCTGTCATAAAATATACATTAGACTATTAAAGCCATTCAGTTTTTACTATATCAAGAGATCCGTTATGAAACTGTGTTTGAAAAGGCCAATATGTATTAATAAATGCAGGCTGTAATATGACTAATGAGCTTATATCTGAGGCCTAATCATGAGAAAGCATTTTTTTTTTTACAAAATAAATAGAACTTTCCATATGGAGGAATGGTTTTCATTTTAAGAACACTATGTTTAGTCAAATTATATCCAGGCTTGTAATACTTTCATAGAGCCCAGAAGACTGAGAAGCAGCGGAAAAGGGATGCTATTTGTTCTAAATGAGCATTACAGAATCAGGAAAATGAATTTTATCTGCTAACGGGTAGAAACCATATGAGATTATCTGGCTCAATAATGAAAGAATGCTCTGATAATCAGATGTCCTAAGAAGGAATGCCAGACTTTGGCAAAGAGAAAGAATAAAACCAAGGAAATGGAAGGCCGCTAGAGTTTGAGTGGACGAAACCGTCAAAAGTTCTCAGCACAGAAAGTCATGGCTTTTAAGAAAGCAAGGACCTAAGCTTTCATTATTCCAAATCTTAACAAAGCCTGCTATACACAGAGTTGCGGGGAGTGAAGGATTCAAGCACGTCCAATAGAGCAACAAGATGCAGAAAAAACAGCACACAGGGAAGGCAGAATGCAGAATGCAAACAAAAACTTCAGAGAAAATCGTGATTTAGAGCTTTTGAAAACTAAAAAGAAATTTCAGTTCCCCCAAGAACTTACAAGGGACATTAGGAGCTAAACACAAAATGAGGGACTTAGTCCATTTTTCTTTGAATTTCAGATCACAGTGTAAGTCCAGAAGAGACCTGGGTTACCATTCATTTATCCAAAATTTATTAAGTAGCTACTGTGTGCCAGCCACTGTTCCAGGGTTTGAAGATAAGGGAAAGCAATGGGCCAGTGTGGCTGAAGCAGAGTGGCAGGGGATGGTATGAGATAAGAGAGCTAACATGAACAGAATGTAGGGCCTGGTTGGCCACTGGAAGGGCCGTGACTGGTTCTCTGAGTCAGATGGAAAATGATTGCAAGGTTGTGAGTGGAGGGATAACATGATCTGACTTAACATTTTAACAGACCTCTGTCTAAGGTGTTGAAGAAAGAATCTAATAGGATCAAGGAGGGAAACAGGAAGACCAGTTTGAAGACCAGTACAGTCATCCAGGAGAGAGATGGTGCCCATGACATGGATGCTCACAGAGAAGGTAGTGAGACGTGATGGAGTCTGAATATATTCTGAAGGTAAAGGTGACAACATTTGCTGACAAACTGTATGTGAGGTGTGAGAGAAAAAGAAGGTCCGAGGAAGACTCCAAGGTTTTCAGCTGAACATCTGTAAAAATGGAAATCAATTCTGATTTCCAAATCAGAGATATTTTTACCCTGCCTTTAAACTCTAGAGAGAGAGACAGAAAAAATATTTGAGTGGCCACGTTGGAATATGCAAGTTTTTCAGCCACACTAAGCCTGTTTCCCTCTCCGTCCTTATCCTGAAACATAAAAAGAAAGGTATTTTGAGCCTGCTAAAAGTTATGCCTGAACAGCTTTTAATAGAACTTGAACTACAAATAGTAGCACTTCGTGCATGTTCTTATTCAGTGTAACTAACTTAATGCTGTGGTTTAAGCGTGTTCACCAACGTTTACGTGTTGGAAATTTAATCTCCAGTACAACATGTTAGGAAGCTGGACTCTTAAAAGGTAACTAATTCATGAGGATAGAGCCCTTATGACTGGATTCATGCTATTATTGAGAGAGCAGGTTCCTGATAAAAGGATGAGTTCAGCCCCCTTTCCCTCTCTGTTGTGCATGCTCTGTTGCCTTTCCACATTCCACCATGGGATGATGCAGCAAGAAAGCCCTCACCAGATGCCACACCCTCAACCTTGGACTTTCCAGCTGTGAGAAATAAGTCCCTGTTCTTTATAAATATCCCAGTCTTGGGCATTCAGTTATAGCACCGCAAAATGGATAAAGACCCTTAGCTTGTTTTGATTTTAAATAACTTTTGAACACATTTTCGTTATTTGCAATTCTCTCATTCAGAGGAAAACTGCCTTTACTTTAAAACTGCCTGGTATATGGAATACTATGTAATCATATGAAAGAATGAGTCCTATCCTTTGCAGCAATGTGGATGCAGCTGAAAGCCATTATCCTAAGCAAATTAATACAGGAACAGAAAACCAAATATCATATGTTCTTACTCATAAGTAAGAGCTAGACATCGAGTACTCATAGACATAAAATATGAACAACAGACACTGGGGACTACTAAAGGTGGGAGGGTGAGGGAGGGTAAGTGTGGAAAAACTAACTGTTGAGTACTATGCTCAGTACCAGAGCAACAGGATCAATCGTACACCAAATCCCAGCCTCATACCGTACACCCAACTAACAAACCTGTACATACACCCCCTGAATCTAAAATACAAGCTGAAATCTTTAAAAGTAAATAAATAAATAATAAAAAGCAAATCTGTGATGTAACTTTTTTAAAAAGTCTGCATAAATTTATAAGTTCCTTGGACTATGGTTAACATGGTTGTGAAAACATGTCCCTATGCCTGAGTCTTCATTAATCCTGCAATGGAAAAAGGAAAAGAAAAATAGAGAGGAGAAAATTGGAAATCAGTTCCTTTGGGCCATGAAAGGTCACCCAAGACATACCCGTCTCTGGGCCTACTTTCCAATTTGCAAACTTAAAAATATATCACAGGATATGGTGATATGAGGAAATGTCTTACTTTTTAAATAAAAGCATTTAATGAAAGTACTTAGATATCATCGATATTTGGGGTATATTTTTACTAAGCAATAAAAGTAAAATGTGATCAGACAAAAAAGTTGTGATTGCTTGCCAGTTTCAACCTAACATGCTCTAGGACTTGATTCCTTTTCAAAATATATGTCCTTTTTAGCCACTACTAAATCTAAGAGCTCCAAGATGGTTGTCCACAGAATCACACACTGCTGTGCTAATTCCCTTCCTCATGAGGATGTGTGAAGGTTCCCGTGTGCACAGACTTCACTGATGCTGTGATGCCAGCTTCAGCCTCACTACCATGTGCTAGAGGAAGACAGGACTGACCAGTCCTAAACTCTATTAGTCATCTTGTTTCTGTTATTTAATTTCCATATTCCTTTCACCACTGTGGCACAAATGCTTATATTTACTTTCCACACTACTCTTAAATTTGCTTGGCTCATAGACCTTTCAGGCAATTTGTGGAAGTCTGAATCTTTCTCAAAAATCATGTTTTAAAATTTATTGGCATAAAATGCATGATGACAGAGGAAATTGATCACAGAGAGCCAGACTTCTGCACTCCGCTTGGTGGTCCATGGACAAAAGAATGGGTTCGCAAGGATTTCTTGTTGGTAATCATGGAAATCCATTATAAATCACTTATATTTTAACTCTCAGTTTTATGGCAAAGAATCTTGCAGGAAATAAGAATGTTTATCAGACAATTTACATGAGATGAGAATATAATTTGACATGATGATGAGGGGGAAGTTACATTGTCTGATGTCTCCCAGACAACTCAAACCACAGACAGTTCCCGACAACCACCCCCAACAAGTTCATAATCCACAAGTCCAGCTCACCAACCCTAAGGTGCGTACAAGACACACTCCTGCCTGCATCCAGTCCTTCATTCTTGACTGTTTTTTTCTAGCCACACACTTATGCTCACAGAGTTATATCACTTGGAATATCAATAGTATGGCCAAGGGAATTACAGGAGCTTCGGGGGCATTTTTACTCTGCAGTAGGGCCCAGTGCCTCCAAGGGTTTTAGAAGTTTGAATGTAGAATGGCCTGGAACATAATAGAGATGCAATCACTTTTTTAATGATAAATGATGAATGTCTAACCTATTATTTCACATGAGAGATTCACACATTTTACTTTAATGTACAACAACCTGTGCTCTCTGTTGAACTGGCTCTAACAACCTACCATTCTAGCTGCTGGTACTTTAAAAAAACCGGATCTAAATCTAGGTCATTACCTGATCTGTGTACCATTTCTCATTAATTTTTTCAAAGAACGTGACAGAAAGCCTGTCTGCAGCTTCCAAGACAAAAGAAGTTTCCAATTTCTGGTTGATATCGCAGGGTCTAATAAAATCTAAAAGGATTTCAAATTTCCAGGGTTGGTATGTTTATACATTTTTAATTTCCTTTAGTTTTGTAGTCTGTCAGAGAGAGCAGAAGAAAGGGAAGAGAAAGATCTCCAATAGAAGAATAAAAATACAACAGAAATTAGGATTCTCCTCTGCAGTGAGTATTACCCATGTAATTAAAAGAAAGAACAAGAAATACCTTCTTTTATGTAAATTATGAGCATGAAGAATGAGCTTATTTTTCATGGATCACCCAAACTGTATCCGTTCTCCTGCAGCGAAAATTATGCATCCTAACATAGACCTAGCGTACTATATAGACCTAACCTAAAATGCTATTTAATGGGTTGGTTTTTAAAAATTCGTTCAAAAACTCCAGTTCTACCTCTTGAGATGGTTTTTAAGTGCTCTTTAATTAGAGGCAGGAAGGTGGTTTAAATTGTAGATATAAATAATTAATATTAAATTCCTTTCCAAAATACAAGTCTATGGCATTCTGCATTACTTTTAAAATAAAACATAACTGATTGCATTCAGCGAAATTTTATTAAATCTTCCCTGAAATATTAAAAAAATGTTTTTTAATATTTTAAAGTTTCTAAAATTCTAAAAAGAAAAAGTATTATAGAATTCCAGTTGAAATTCAGTTGGGGATTATTTTCCATTAATTCAATGAAATAGATTAATAAATACCAATTTGTCCCTTTCAAAATATACTGATTAGCACATATTATTAGCAGTCCACTTTTTGTGTTGGATGTTTTTGGTTACAAATAATGACAAATACTCCCCAGAGTGCTTTAAACACAGGATATTTATTGTTTTTTTGCTTGTTTGTTTTGTTTTTGTTTGAGATGGAGTCCTGCTCTCCAGAGTGGAGAGCCAGGCTGGAGTGCAATGGTGCAATCTCGGCTCACTGCAACCTCTGCCCCCTGGGTTCAAGCGATTCTTCCACCTCAGCCTCCCGAGTAGCTGTGACCGCAGGCGGGTGTCACCACGCCCGGCTAATTTTTTGTATTTTTAGTAGAGACGGGGTTTCACCATGGCCAGGATGGTCTCGATCTCTTCACCTTGTGATCCACCCACCTCGGCCTCCCAAAGTGCTGGGATTACAGGCGTGAACCACCGCGCTCGGCCGGATATTTATTGTTTTTAACAAAAGGCTGGACGAGGCTGTCCCACCATTGCTCCATAATGACATGGGGACCCACATTCAAACTCAGCCTCAGTTCTTCCTGCTCAGTTTTGTCTCATTCAGTTCGCTACTGCAGCATCAGGCCTCAAGTCCTCACATAACAAAGTACAACACCAAATAGAACTTTTTCCCCAACCGCTCTGTTTTCAAGGTGAAAAACCTCTCCTAGAAGCCCCAGAGGTCTCCCAGCTACATATCATTGGCCAGAACTGAATTTCATATTTCAAAATCAGTCAGGGCAATAGAAAATCAGATTGCCACAATGGTGCAAAAGCAATCAGGATTAATCCCCTGGCCCTGGGTACTCTGTGACTCAAATACCCTCAGGATTCTATGGGCAAGGAAAGAATAAGGAAACTCAGCAGTTTCTGCCATGCATAACATCTGCAAAGTACTATACACATACTTTTAAACCTTTTTTTAAAAAAATGATACATATAGTTATAACTTATAAATGAAGAAACAGGCTTTAAGTGACCCCATGATTTGCCAAAGTCGTTCATGAGCAGCCATGTCTGAACTGAGGCTTACCTGGCTCCACAGCCTCCATCTGAGCCATGCAGTCACTGATTCTACCATATCTAGAAGAAAATAATGAGCCAGGCTACTGAGGCTTGCAAGTCGCTGATCTCAGACTCTCTTTGCCAAGATAGGATTAGAGTTTTGGACATATTTTCTTAAAAAAAAAAGATGCTCATGTGTACCTTTGGCATATCCTCAAAAAAACAAATACATTTTGTTTCAAAGACAAACTTTCCCTCAAGTTGAGATGACAGGGACCATCAGTTTCACAGAAGAAAAAATATTACCCCTTCTAGTCTCTTCATAAACGGGTGCAGAGACCAGCATAGGTCATATATCGTAGGTGGCATCTTTTTGATGATTTGAGAGCCTCATAATTATTTATTGAGTCATACCCAGCTTCGCTTCACTTCTGCTTTAGGAGAAACTATTTTTTCTATAATTTAGTGGTAAATGATTTTTGAATAATGAGAACTTGGAGGGAGGAAAGAGGAAGTTATATGAAGCGAGGCAAATAATTGAGGATGTTCATAACGCTAGTCATTTTTCTCCAGAAACAGCACCTGCTGAATTCTTTGTTGATTTTTTTTCAGGTAAGAACAAAATAATAAAAAACAAGGCTCTGTGTTGTCTTAAGATATTGATGTTCAGGTGTAAGTGGCAGAACAGCTGCTACTCTCATAAAATTAGACAGTAGCAAAATTTAATGTTTTCCACAAGCTGCTAATTATATTTTCTGTTGATATATTCTTACTAAGATTTCCTATTCTTTGCCTTATTTTATGTTTGCAATCTTCAATCACGAAAAAGTCTCTCTTTCTATATATGTAGACTTTTATATCTTATTCTTATTTGTTATCACATATCCCCATCTCCTTAGGTGCACAGGTGGATAATTATTCCTATTCCACAGGTGAAGGTGGAGTTCCAAGATACAAGGTAATGTCCCATGGATTGTGGGGGAGCTCAGAAAAAAAATGGGTCTTGAACCTAAAGTTAGACATTCCAGCTATTTTACTGGGTATATGGTTAAAAAAATGGGTGAAAAAAGGTCTTAATAGAAATACAGATAAAAAATCTAATCGCTTCATATATATATATATATATATATATATATATGTACTTTTTCATGATGGAAGATTGAAACATAAAATAGTAGTCTTATTTTAATATATAAATATATAGAGAGAGAGAGAGAAAGAGAATTACTTTTATATGTATATATGTACATATATGTATACACCTGTCTTTCTGAGCTTTTAACACATTGTTTTAAAGTAAACGTTTACTTTAAAAACACTTTCAATACCAAATGCATTTAATGAAACTACAATTATACTGATAAGTCAGTAGAAGCAGAAAAGAAATGGTCATATTCCCAGCATTGCTTTTAACTTGCCAGTTGATGTAAATTTTAGTAATAGCTCTTCATCTTGTTTTTCCTTCTTTTTTAAATGGAACTTGAAAAAACTTTTTAAGAAAATGGTGTGTTTTGGTATTGGTGGCACAAGAAGAGAGCAAAGGAAATGTGTTACAGATATTTCACTTAAAATAGCCACAATTGACCTGTCACTTTACCTCTTATTTTTGGCTGCAAAAAACATAAAAACAGCTCTGAGAGATGGAGTTAAGAATGGGGTGAGCTTCAAGTGTGGGAAAGAAGGAAAGAACTGGGCAATCTACAATAGGAAATTATGCAAAACAAATTGAGTTTGTCTGTAATGTATGTGCGCCATGCGCCTTCCAATAATTTCCAGGAAAGCCTTTTGGAGTGAGATTTTCATGGTGGATGTGGTAGCTAAGCAAATGTTGTCAATTCTTCCTAATTTTATATTTTTATTTGTGCCTATTTGTTTAGAAATGTGACTTTAAATGCTTTACATAGTCCTGATCATTAATTATAGGTAGGTGAGGAAAAAAATAAGTACCAGTGCTCTGAATATTTAAAATATCCCTTCGAACATTTATAACAAGCACAGTTCTACTTGGCCCACAGAAATGCCTTACCTTTTAGAGCTTGGCAGTTTATAGAGTGCCATGTGCTACATTCTCATTTGTTATTACACATCCCTATCTCCTTAGGTGCACAGGTGGATAATTATTCCTATTCCACAGGTGAAGGTGGTGTTCTAAGATACAAAGTAATGTGTCATGGATTATGGGAGAGCTCAGAAAAAAAAAATGGGTGTTGGACCCAAAGTTAGACATTCCAGCTATTTTACTGGACATACAGTTTGAAAAAAAAATGGCTAGCAAAATGTCTTAATAGAAATACAGATAAAAAATCGAATAGCTGCATTCCAGTTTCTTTATACATAAGACCTACAAAAGGCAGCTTCAAAATGCAGCTTGATACTGACCTTGATCTTGATACTTGATCTTCAGTGTGTGCATGATACTGTTGCCAAACCTCTGATGCAGTTGGTATTCAGAACTTTAGCACTAAGAAAACTAAGACCAACCCCTTCCTTTAATGGTGCTGTTCTCCTCTCCTGCTGATATTTTTAGTTTTACTTTTTCAATATCTTAACATCTTTATCAAAAACCTGTTGCCATTTTCTATATCTAGAAATGCAAAGTGAAAGAGTATATTAACATTAACTTGGCCAAATTCTTATTTCTGCCAATGAAAAGCCTGCTGTATACTGGATGGTTTAAATGTAGACCATGCAAATTATTCACCGGGTAGAAAGCATGATTATTGCTTTTCATGGTCTTATTTTAATGATGAGGACTTTCTTGTGCCTCCTCATGATTTTTAACTATGTATTAATATGCACCAACTTTTCCGTATGGATGGTTATATACTTCGGAAAATCAGCTAAACATCGCCTTGGTTCATGAGAGTTGTTAGTATAATATTTTGACTTTGTTTCAAAAACAAACTAGGAAAAAATAGTTTGGCAGTTGTCCAAAATATTGAACATAGATTTACCATATGACCCAACAATTTCACTTCCAAATATATGCCCATGAGAAATTAAAATATATGTGCACACAAAAACTTTCACACAATGTTTATTGCAGCACTATTTATAACAGCCAAAAAATGGAAACGACTTATATGATTTTCAACTGAGTAACAGATGAACAAAATGTGTAGTGTTTTTACAACAAAATACTATTACTATTTGGCAATTTGAAAAGGAAATACAGATTATCATTTTAACACGAAAGTATTACAACTTTATGCCAAGTGAAAGAAGCTAGTTGCAAAAGACTGCATATCAAATGATTCAATTTATGTGAAATGTCTAGAATAGGAAAATTCATCAGGACAGACAGTAGACCAATGCTTGCCTAGGGCTAGGGTGGAGGCAGGCCATTAGGGGTGAATACGAAGTGACTGCTAGTGGGGAAAGATTTTCTTCTGGGATTTTTGACATGTTCTAAAATGTGGTGATAACTGCATAACTCAGTGAATACATTTGTACTAGTCGGTTCTCGCATTGCTATAAAGAAGTACATGAGACTGGGTAATTTATAAAGCAAATAGATTTAATTGACTCACAATTCCGCAGGCTGTACAAGAAGCATGGTTGAGGAGGCCTCAGGAAACTTACAATCATGGAGAAAGGCAAAGGGGAAGCAGGCACATCC
Organism: Cacajao melanocephalus; assembly: GCA_963573385.1. Lineage (NCBI taxonomy): Eukaryota > Metazoa > Chordata > Mammalia > Primates > Pitheciidae > Cacajao > Cacajao melanocephalus. The sequence continues at coordinate 11,068 of CAUYLG010027524.1, read as the reverse complement.
TACGTGGCTGGAGCAGGAAGAAGAGAGCAAAGAGAGAAGTGTTACACACTTTTAAACAACCAGATCTCATGAGAACTCACTCACCACCAGGGGAGCAGCAAGGGGGAATCGGCCCCCATGGTCAAGTCACCACCCACCAGGCCCCTTCTCCAACACTGAGGACTACAATTTGACTTGAGATTTGGGTGGAGACACAAATCCAAACAATAGCAACGCTAAAAAATCAACGCAGTTCTGTACATATTAAATGGCTGAATTATCTCAATAACGATGTGAACACAAAGTACCTAGTACACTTCTTGTAAGTCCAGTTGCCTCACCAGGGAGCCAGGCACGCCCACCCGTCCTCGTCTTGCACTCCACACCCACCTCTGCACTCAACCCCTGGCTCTGCGCAGGGCCCTTGTCCCTGAGCACATGTTCCCCTGGAGGAATCCGGCGGATGTGACCTCAGCCTGCACTGAAAAGCCCGCCCAACCACCTACCCGCCAATTACAGCCCGCCCCGTGTCCATCCTGTGTCCCTGCAAATCCGCCCAACCGCCTGCCCACCAATTATGAACTGCCCCGTCCTCATTCCTTGCTCTCCCAACCTATATAAACCCGCGCTGCAGTAGGTCAAGCGCGACTTCTCTGGCCCCTCTCTCCCCCCCCACCCCACCACAGAACCTCACCCGGGAGCTGAATAAACTGGAATTTAATTTTTCTCGTGCTGGCCTCAGTTTCCTCATTTTAAACTCGGCATTAACCTTACACTCCTCTCAGGCTTTCTAATTTGATATTCACGATTGACTTAGTCGAAAGACCTAGATTCTTATCCTGACTTTGTGACTAAGCAGCGTGTAGACAATCACTTACCTCTCTGCTGCTACTGTTCCTGCTTCCTCCTTTTACACAAAGCAAGGTTTCCACTAGCTCATTTAAGATCAGTTCTAACTCTATGAACTAGGATTACTTGGATCTCTTCTTTCATAAAGGCAGAGTAAGAAAACTGCTTTGTAGTATAGAAAGGTTGGGATGTTACACCTCATATTACTTTGCCTGCCTTTTACCAGGAGTCTCAGACATCGAGAGTGAAGGATATGCTATTTCTAAGGGCAGATTTCCAGCTGAGAAAAGCTTGAGCTCACATTAATCACGTGGCTCAGATGCCAGGTATATGTTCACTAACTAGCTTGCAAAATACTCAAAAGCTCCATGTTTTTAAAAATCTGCTCTAATATATAACTGATTACTCCTTTTCTTAATGTCAGCAGACTTTAAAGAATCTATAGACTTACAGAGCTTGAGTTGGGTTGTCCTGTTGTATAATATCTTTATATATTCCCTAGACTGCAGATGCTATACTTTTTTGTATATCTGCTAAAACATAAAATCTGTTGTCAATCAGGTAGATGAATAGTTCATCTGAGATGTCACTTGCTCATTCTGATTATTTAAAAGGTGAAGGGAAAACATTTACCCCGGGCTGTGCAACAACTTGGCCTTATAAGTTAACAGTTTCCTTAGTTCCCTGCTCCCATCATCACCCCATTCCCTTGTTCCAAAGCTAAAAGAAGTCTAGAAACTGAGCAAAAACAGAAAGGATGTGTTATTTGAGTAGCTGTCTAGTTACCCCTACTCCTACTACCACCACACACAAACACACACAAATCATTAAAATAAGACATGGTGTATGTGTAGCAATGTGAAAGGTATACAAATGTATTCATGACACTCATATTTGCAAATGTTCATAGCAGGCATTTATCTTAACACATATGAGACCCAACACTACAGGTGAAAAGGCTAGATAAGACAAGGCCATGTATACTTTCTCTAATCCTCTACAAGGAATATACTCATTCGCTTTTGAGAGAGAAAAATGGGACCAATAGGGAAAGAACCTGCCTTTTTGATGCTCTGAAATTGAAATCATATCACGTATGTTTCTTTCAATTCTTCATTCTCCAGGTGCCCATAACCTGAAACACAAAGAACACAGGGAGCCCTTGACATATTGTCCTATATTACACATCTCACCTGAAAGCAAAGCAATATCAAGCTACTAAGCTCAAGTCCCAAGGATGCATCAATTTTGACATATAAAATGAAAACATAAGCAGGGTAACACAGTGATACCAAAGGAGTGGTTTGATTTTCACCCCATCTTATAAGTATGCTCTAACTCGTTGCTACAAGAGATCATATTTCAAGGTGGCAAAGTGATGACTGAAAATTTTCTATATTTAAATCTTCACTGTCAAGAAGAGGCACAGGGGTACCTGTGGTAAATCATGGAACAAGACTGAAAATGAGCATGGCCTACCCTGCCTGCCACACAAAATAAAGATTCCTTTCCTCAAGCTGTAGGAGTCATTGTTTATAAAGCTCTTCAAGGCAAGCTACGAAGCATGTTTGGAAAACAAAGGACTTTTTAATTGCTGCTGACATGAATGAACTCTGAAACAACAGCTGTGTCTTGAGATTACATTACAAGGCATGTGAGCAGGAAGCAAAGCATCCTCATAAAAAGACAAAGCCAAAGAAGCCTTTTATGGCTTCTGAAAAAAATTCCCAAAGCTAGGATGCTTAATTTCAATTCCTGCAGGATGCAGCAATCATATGTTTACAGAACAAATTGAAAAACAACCTTTGTATTTGTGGTAGTTGATAAAAAACAAAATCCAGGTAGACAGTTTGGGTAGGAGTTGGAAATGAGTCGGCAAGGTTATACTTGTATACAGCCTAAAAGTTGGTTAGTGGCAATGACATCTAGCTATTAAAATATTGTCCCAAGGGATTATTTCCTTTCTGTCTTTCTAGTCACAGAGTGCCTGCTACTGGGTATAAATTATGGACAAAGGAACTCATTTGGAGAAATACTGACCTAGTCATACTTTAAAAGTTTATTATTATCCTGAGAGAAATGAACCTTGTGAAATTATAACTGCTGAAGTACAACCAAGATCCTTTCAAAGACAGACCTCAAAAGGAAAGGTAGAGAAGGTTAAGGATGGAGGAGATGAAAATCAAAAGTGCTTAAAGAGGAATGAAGAGGACCAAGAAGATAGGGATTTAGTGAGCAGACCAATGGATCTGACATCAAAGTAAGGATTATGTACTCTTTCTATAATTCCATTCATCAACCAACCTTATTTTAGACACTATGTCTTCAGGGTAAGTGTTTCCACCAAAATTGCATACAAATGTGATGAAAGTGTATTTTCCCATTTTTTTTCAACAGGTTCTCAGAAAACTCTATAAATTTAAAAGTTAATAAACTATAGCACGGAGGGTTACAAAAGCTTGAAAACTTCTGATCCTCCTTCCATGCAAAGGTGGAATCTATTTCCCTGCCTTGAATCTAAACTGGTGGACTATGCTTTGACAATAGAGAGCATCAGAGTTTATTCCACTCCAGTTCCAGACTCAGCCTATAGAACTAGTGCCTCTTCCTGATCTTCCAGAGCCTTGAGCTACTATCTTGAAACCATTTAACGTGAGAAGCCCAGGACACATTGGAGAGGCCCTGGAAATGCTGTATGGAAAGAAAGAGAGGCCAGGGATCACCATGGTACCAGATATTGGGGTGGAGAAGCCTTCTTGAGTGTATCCCACAGTTTCTATTGCTGTCACCTTATTATAGAAGTAAAAGTGAATATTATGATCATTTGCAATCGTTTGGTATTTCTCTTCTCAGTATCAAAAATGGTGATTTATTCTTAGTAACTGAAATATGACATCTATACCAACAGTGTGGAATTTCTTGTTTTCCTTTTTTATTTCTCACAGAACTTCTAACCCAACTTATAACAATCCTCAGTGGATAACACTCATTATCATTTAATTTCTTCTTTGAACTTGTTATTTACCCTATTTTATGAAGAAATTTACAAGAAAAATTTTTAATGAGAAAGTTCTTTTTCAAATGCCCAGGATTTGAGTTTTTATACCTCATTTCTTAATTTGACATCTTTGCACGCTAAATTCGGAAAATATAGAAACTACTTCTTTGATTATCATGCCTCGTGTGTACAAGTCAAAAGGTGGTGATCGTCAAATTCTTTCTTCTGTTCATTTTGCGTGTGAACTTGACTGGGCTATGGGGTGCCCAGATTACATAATTTTCTGTTTCTGTCTCTAAGGGTGTTTTCAGATGAGATTAGTATTTGAACTAGTAAACTCAGTAAAGTAGATTGCCCTCCACAATGTGTGTGGGCATTTTTCAGTCTAGTGAAAGCCTGAATAGAACAAAATGCAGGGAAATCAAGAACTCTTTCCCTCACTGCCTATCAGGTTAATCTGGTACATTGGTTTCTCATGCCTTTGGGCTTGGAGTTATACCATCAGTTCTAAGGCCTTCAGACTCAGTCCAAAATTACACCACCAGCTCTCTTGGATCTCCAGTTTGCACATGTTTAATCATGGGACTTCTCAACCTCAATAATTCATGTATATGCATGATTTCATTTATATGCAATATCTAGAATATGCAAAAATATAGAGTTATAAAGTCTATTCATGATTGCCAAGGGCTAAAGGAATTAGAAGAAATAGAAGCTAACTGCTAGTGGCTACATAGTTTCTTTTGGAGTTGATCAAATTTTCTAAAATTAGAGTATAGTGATGGTTAACAGTGTGAATACACTGATATCTACTGTAAATATGAATGTAATCTCCTGTGAATATACTAAAAACTATTGAACTGTACACTTTAAATGGGTGAATTTTATTATATCCCAATAAAGTCATTTTAAAAAGATGATGGGTGGTTGCTTTTGTTGTGTTCTTTTAAAATTTGTTTGCAGAATCATGTTTAAATATACATAATTACTTGGGGAAAAAAAAGCATACTGACTACTAACATGATAAAATTCTATTGAGTTTTATTGACACATAATAATTGTACATATTTATGGAGTACATGTAATATTTTGATACACTCATACAATACATAATACTCCAATCAGGGTAACAGGGATTTCTATCACCTCAAACATGTGTCATGTTTTTTGTGTTGACAATATTCAACTCTTTTCTTCTATTTTTAAATTTACAATAACTTATTAACTGCAGTCATCTGTAATGCTATCAGACACTGAAACCTATTCCTTTTATATAACCGTATTTTTGTACCCATTAACCAACCTCTCATCATCTTGTCCCCACCTTACCATTTCCAGTCTCTGGTAACCCTCACTCTACTCTCTACCTCCATGGAATCAATGTTTTTAGCTTCCACATATGAATGAGAACATTCAATATCTGTTTTCCTGTACCTGGCTTATTTCACTTGCCATAATGTTCTTCAATTTCACGCATGTTGCTACAAATGACAGCATTTTATTATTTTGTATGGCTGAATAATATTTAATTGTGCATATATACCACATTATCTTTATTCATTAATCCATTGATGTTCACATACGTTGATTCCCTATCTTGACTATTGTAAGCAGTGCTGCAATAAACATGAGAGTGTAGATATCTCTTTGATATACTGATTTCCTTTCTTTTGGATATATACCCAGTAGTGAAATTACTGGATTATATTTATAGATCTGTTTTTAGTTTTCTAAGGAACCAGTACACCATTTTCCATAGTGGCTGTACTAATTTACATTCCAACCAACAGTGTACAAGAGTTCTCCCTTCTCTATAACCTCACCAGCATCTGTTATTGCCTTTCTTTTTGACAGAAGCCATTTTAGCTGGGGTGAGATGATATCTCATTGTGGTTTTAACTTATATCTAACTGATGATTAGTGATGTTGAGCAATTTTTCATACACTTTTGGGGTTGGCCACAGTGGCTCACTCCAGTAATTCCAGCACTTTGGGAAGCCAAAGTTGGAAGATCACTTGAGCCCAGGAGTTTGAAACCAGCCTAGGCAACTTAGTGAGTCTCTGTCTCTACAGTATATGAAAAAATTAGCCAAGCACGGTGGTATGCACCCGTGGTCCCAGCTACTTAGGAGGTTGAGGTGGGAAGATCACTTGGGCCCAGGATGTCAAGGCTTCAATAAGCCAGGATGGCACCATTCCAGCCTAAGTGGCAGAATAAGACCCGGCCTCAAATACACACACACACACACACACTCACGTGTGCACCTGTGCACACACATCCCCACACACACACACCTGTTAGTCCTTTGTATACCTTCTTTTAGGATATGTCCGTTTAGATCATTTGCCTATTTTTTAACTGGATTATTTATTTTTCCTATTGAGTCATTTGTGTTCCTTCTGTATTCTGGTTATTAATCCCTTGTCAGATGAATTGTTTGCAAATATTTTCTACCATTTTGTAGGTTATCTTCATTCTCTTAATTGCTTACTTTGCTGTGCTGAAGCTTTTTAGGTTGATGAAATCCCATTTGTCTATTTTTCCTTTTGTTGCCTGTGCTTTTGAGGTCTTGTTTTAAAAAAAAAAAATCGTTGCCCAGACCAATATCCTGAAGCTTTTTTTCTAGTAGAATCATAGTTTTAGTTGGTATATTTTAGTCTTTAATCCGTTTTTATTTGATTTCTGTATATGGTGAATGGTAGAAATCTAGTTTCATTCTTCTCCATGTGGGCATTCAGTTTTCTCATCACAATTTATTGAAAAGCCTGTCCTTTCCCCATTGGGGATTCTTGTAACCTTTGTTAAAAATCAGTTCACTGTAGATGTGTGAATTTATTTTGGGGTTCTCTATTCTGTTTCATTGGTCTACATGTCAGTTTTTATACCAATAGCATGCTGTTTTGGTTACTATAGTTTTGTAGTATATTTGAAGTGAGGTAGTGTGATTCCTCTAGCTTTGTTCTCTTTGCTCAGAACTGCTGTGGCTATTCAGGGTCTTCTGTAGTTCAATACAAATTTGCTTTTTTCCCATTTCCATAAAGAATGTCATTGGTGTTTTGATAGGGATTGCATTCAATCTGTAGGTAGCTTTGGGTAGTAGTATGGACGTTTTAACGATGTTAATTCTTCCAATCCGTAAGCATGGGATAGGTTGCCATTTTTTATGTGTCTTCTTCAGTGTCTTTCACTTATGTTTTATAGTTCTCATTGCAGAGGTCTTTCACTTGATTAAATTTATTACTAGGTATTTTAATTTTGCAGTTATATTAAATGGATTGCTTTCTTTATTTCTTTTTCAGATTATTTGTAATTGGAGTGTAGAAATGCTACTGTTTTATATGTTGGTTTTAAATTCTGCAACTTTATTAATTTACCAGTTCCAACAATTTCTGGTGAAGTCTTAAGATTTTTCTTAACATAAAAGCATGTCCCTTGAGAACAAAGATAATTTCATTTCTTTCTATCCAATTTAGATACCCTTTATTACTTTCTCTTGCCTGATTTCTCTGACTAGAACTTCTGGTCTTATTCTAAATAGAAATGGGGAGAGTTGGCATTCTTGTCTTGTTTTAGATCTTAGAGGAAAGGCTTTCAATTTTTCCCCATTCAGTATGATGTTAGCTATGGGTTTATCACATCTGGCCTTTATGTTTTCATGGATATTTCTTTTATGCCCAGTTTGTTTAGAGTTTTTATCACAAAGTGATGTTGAATTTTACTAACTGCTTTTTAAGCATCTATTGAAATGATTATATAGTTTTTATTCTTGATTTTGTTAATGTGATATATCACATTTTATTGATTCACATATGTTGAACCATCCTTACATCACTCCTACTTGAACATGATGAATGATCTTTTGAATGTGTTATTGTATTTGGTTTACTATTAATAGCATTTTGTTGAAGATTTTTCCTTCTATAATATGTTCTTCAGGGATATTATTCTGCAGCATTTTCTTTTGTTGTTGTTGTGTTCTGTCCTGGTTTGGGTATTAGCGTAATGCTGGCCTCAGAATAAGTTTGGAAGTTGTCTTAGTTCATTTTTGTGTTGTTATATAGGAATACCTGAGGCTACGTAATTTATACAGGAAAAGAAGTTCATTTGGCTGATGGTTCTGCAGATTGTATAAGAGGCGTGGTACCAGCATCTACTTCTGGTGAGGGCTTCAGGGTGTTTCTACATGTGGTGGAAGGCAAGCATAGGCAGCATGTGCAGAGAGAAATGGCAAGAGAGAGAAAGCAATGAAGGAAGGAAGGTTCCAGGCCCTTTTTAAGGATCAGCTCTTGGGGGAACTCTCATGGGAACAAATAAACCAAGAATTCACTCATTACCCCAAGGACGGCAGCAAGCAATTCATAAAGGATCTGACTCCAAGACCCAAATACCTTCCCTTAGGTCCCATCTTTAACATTGGGGATCAAATTTCAACATGAGTTTGAAGGCACAAATACCCATATTATAACATAGTTATTACCTTTTCTTCAGGTTTTTAGAATAATTTAAGAAGACTTAGTTCTTGTTCTTCTTTAAGTTTTCATAGAATTCAGCAGTGAAGCCATCAGGACTGGGTCTTTTTGTTTTTTAATTGCAGATTTTTTTATTACAGACTCAATTTTGTTACATGTTATTCATCTCTCTGTTCTTCATGGTTTAATCTTGATAGGTTTTATGTGTTCATGAATATGTCTATTTCTTCTAGATTTTCCAATTTGTTGGTATTCATAATAGTCTCTAATGATTCTTTAAATTCCTGTGATATTAGTTGTAATGACTTCTTTTTCATCTCTGATTTTATTTATTTGGATTTTCTCTTTTTTTGTTAGTCTACCTAAAGGCTTGTCTATTTCATTTATCTTTTCAAAAAAGTAATTTCTATTTGGTTGATCTTTTGTATTTTTTTTAGTCTCAATTTTCCTTATTTCTGTTTTTATCTTTATTATTTCTTTTTTCCACTAATTTTGGATTGGGTTATTTCTTGTGTTTATAGTTCCTTGATGTGTGTCATTAGGTTGTTTATTTGAAGTCTTTCAACTTTTTTGGCATAGGCGTTTAATGCTATAAACTTCTCTCTTAGCATTGCTTTTGCTGTATCTCATAGGTTCTGCTGTGTTGTGTTTCCATTTTCATTTGTCTCAAGATATTCTTTAACTTCCTTTTTAATTTCTTCATTGGCCAATTTGTTGTTCAGGAGCCTGTTGTTTAATTTACATAAATTTGTATACTTTCTAATATTCTTTCTGTTATTAGTTTTTACTTTCATTCTACTGTGGCCGGAAATACTTGATATGATTTCTACTTTTTGTTCATTTGTTAAGACTTGTTTTGTGACCTACATATAGACTATTCTGGAGAAAGTGCCACATGCTATTGAGAAAATGTGTATTTTGCAACTGTTGAATGGAATATTCTGTAAATATCCGTTAGGTCCACTTGCTCTAGAGTGCAGTTTAACTCTGATATTACTTGGTTAATCATCTATCTGGATATTCGGTCCACTGCAAAAATGGGGCGTTGAAGTATCCTGCTATTATTGTGTTGCAGCCTTACTATTTGTTAAATATTTGGGTGCTCCAGTCTTGGGTACATATATATTCACAATTTTTATATTCTCTTCTTGTTTGACTCCTTTATCATGATATAATGATCTTCTTTGTCTTTTATTTACCATTCTGACCTAAAGTATAATTTATCTTATACAGTATAGCTACTCCTTCTCTTTTTTGGTTTCCATTTGCATGGAATATCTTTTTCCATCCCCCCTTTTTAGTCTTTAGTAAATGACTTACTTTTAGTGTGTCAATTATAAATTTTTGCTTTTGTGGTTACAGAGAACAACTTACAGGTTTTTTTTCTTTTCTTTTCTTTTGATATGGAATTTCACTCTTATTGCCCAGGCTGAAGTGCAATGGTGTGATCTCTGCTCACTGCAACCGCCACCTCCCAGGTTCAAGTGATTCTCCTGCCTTGGCCTCCTGAGTAGCTGGGATTACAGGCATGCACCACCGCGCCTGGCTAATTTTGTATTTTTAGTAGAGATGGGATTTCTCTATGTTAGTCAGGCTAGTTTCAAATTCTCAACCTCAAAGAAATGAAAAGTAACAAGAACAAACAACATTGTAACACCATTCTCCTCCCACATTATGACTTTTTCATGTTTTCATTTAAAACTTTTTATATTGCCTGTCCATTAATCAATTGTCATAGTTATTGTTTTTAATAGTTTCATCTTGTAGTCTTCACAATGAAGATATAAGTGGTTTACTTACCCCAATCACAGTATTTTATTGATTTTACTAATTTGTCTGTTTTCTTTAATAAGTGAGTTTTCTACTTGCAGACATTTTTCTGGTTACACATTAGCATCTAGTTCTTTAGAGTTAAAGAAATCTCTTTAGCATTTCTTACAAGACAGATCTGATCTGAAATTCTGATTAATTCCCTCAGAACTTGTTTATCTGGGGACATCTTTATTCCTCCTTTCTGTTTGAAGAGTTGCTTTGCTGTGTACAGTATCCTTGCTTGGCAGGTTTTTTTCTTTCAGTACTTTAAATATAGTATCTCAGTCTCTCCTGTGCAGGAAGGCTTCTGCTGAAAAAACTAAAAATTACTGAAACACATATTGGGGCTCCATTGAGTGTAATATTTTTTCTCTTAATGATTTGAGTATTATTTCTTTGTTCTTGATTTTTTTTCTAATTCGATTGTAATAGGCATTGGGCAATTTCTCTTTGGGTTGAATTTTATTGATGACCTTTGAGCTTCCAGTACCTGGAGACTATCATCTTTCTCCAGATTTAGGAACGTTTGAGCCATTATTTAAATATCTTTTCATGGCCTTTTCCTCTCACATCTGTTTCAGGAAATTATATTATATCAAGATCCGATTGCTTGATGTTGTCCCATAATTTTCAAAGGCCTTCATCACTCTTTTTTTTATTTTTTATGTTACTCCTCCATGTAATTTCATATGTTCTGTCTTCAAGCTTCTGTGTGTTTATATAATTCTCCCATTGAAGCTTTTCAATTAGTTTTTTAATTCAGTTATCATGCTCTTTACTTCCAGGATTTCTATTGTGTTTTTTTTGTTTGTTTGTTTGTTTTGATAGAGGACTCCTCTGATGTGTCTTTTACAGCATTTAGCTTTTCCCTTGGAGGACATTCAGCCCATCTTCTATCCTTGTCATCCATGGGCTGTTAGTGTTAATGCTGCTGCTTCACATCTTGACTCCAGTTGGAGC
>CAUYLG010027523.1:0-11454 GCA_963573385.1 Cacajao melanocephalus | reverse complement strand
CCTATACACCAATAACAGACTTAAAGAGAGCCAAATCAAGAACAAACTGCCATTCACAATTGCTACAAAGAGAATAAAATACCTAGGAACACAACTAACAAAGGATGTAAAGGACCTCTTCAAGGAGAACTACAAACCACTGCTCAATGAAATAAGAGAGGACACAAACAGATGGAGAAACATTGCATGCTCATGGTTAGGAAGAATCAACAATGGCCATACTGCCCAAAGTAATTTATAGATTCAACGCTATCCCCATCAAGGTGCCAATGACCTTCTTCACAGAATTGGAAAAAATCACCTTAAACTTCATATGGAAGCAAATGAGCCCACATAGCCAAGTCAATTCTAAGCAAAAAGAACAAAGCTGGAGGCATCACGCTACCTGACTTCAAACTGTACTACAAGGCTACAGTAATCAAAACAGCATGGTACTGGTACCAAAACAGAGATATAGACCAATGGAACAGAACAGAGGCCTCGGAGGCAATGCCACACATCTACAACCATCTGATCTTTGACAAACCTGACAAAAACTAGCAATGAGGAAAGGATTCCCTGTTTAATAAATGGTGTTGGGAAAACTGGCTAGCCATGTGCAGAAAGCAGAAACTGGTCCCCTTTCTTACACCTTACGCTAAAATTAACTCCGGGTGGATTAAAGACTTAAACATAAGACCTAACACCATAACACCGTAAAAACCCTGGAAGAAAACCTAGGCAAAACCATTCAGGACAAAGGCATAGGCAAGGACTACATGACTAAAACACCAAAAGCATTGGCAACAAAAGCCAAAATGGACAAATGGTGTCTAATTAAACTCCAGGGCTTCTGCATAGCAAAAGAAACAATCATTAGAGTGGACTGGCAACCAACAGAATGGGAAAAAATGTTTGCAATCTACCCATCTGACAAAGGACTTATATCCAGAATCTACAAAGAACTAAAACAGATTTACAAGAAAAAAACAAACCCATTCAAAAGTGGGTGAAGGATATGAACAAACACTTTTCAAAAGAAGACGTATACGAAGCCAACAAACATGAAAAAATGCTCATCATCACTGGTCATTAGAGAAATGCAAATCAAAACTACATTGAGATATCATCTCATGCCAGTTAGAATGGCAATTATTAAAAAATCTGGAGACAACAGATGCTGGAGAGGATGTGGAGATATAGGAACACTTTTACACTGTTGATGGGAGGGTAAATTAGTTCAACCATTATGGAAGACAGTGTGGCGATTTCTCAAGGACCTAGAAATAGAAATTCCATTTGACCCAGCAATCCCATTACTGGGTATATATCCAAAGGACTATAAATCATTCTACTATAAGGACACATGCGCATGAATGTTCACTGCAGCACTGTTTACAATAGCAAAGACTTGGAACCAACCCAAATGTCCATTGATGATAGACTGGACAAGGAAAATGTGGCACTTATACACCATGGAATACTATGCAGCCATAACAAATGATGAGTTTGTGTCCTTTGTAGGGACATGGATGAACCTGGAAACCATTATTTTCAGCAAACTGACACAAGAACAGACAATCACACTGCATGTTCTCACTCATAGGCGGGTGTTGAACAATGAGAACACATGGACACAGGGAGGGGAGCATCACACACTGGGGTCTGTCGGGGGGAACTAGGGGAGGGAAGGCGGGGGATGGGGAGTTGGGGAAGGATAACATGGGGAGAAATGCCAGATACAGGTGATGGGAAGGAAGGCAGCAAACCATATTGACATGTATGTACCTATGCAACAATCTTGCATGTTCTTCGCATGTACCCCAAAACCTAAAATGCAATAAAATATATGTTAAAAAAAATAACACAGTAGCTCAAGGTATCTCTTCAATATATTCAGAGGCACTAAGCTGAGGGGCGGAAAAGAGGGGCATAAAGTCTTCAATTGCCAGTGAATCACTTGCATGTATGTGTATGTTTAGGCTATAGGGAAAAAGTCATAGTATTACTTAGTTTTCTATATAAATACTTAACTCTTAATTAGGGATGCAATATAGAAAAGTGACTCATAAAATGTTACGTTAATAGTTTACATCAGAAAAATTCATATATTTTAAGTTTTTACTCATTCATCCACCAAATATTTACTGTAAACCCGTGATCTTCCAGGCAATAGTCTCATATTCTGGAATACAGGAGTGACAAAATCCCATCTGTGTTCTCTAGAACATTTATGCTCTGGGTTAGAGTGATAGCTAGTAAACAAATAAGCACTTTTGTTTTGTTTTTGCTAATTAAGTCTGATAGTGGGCAAGGGAGTGAGATGAGGATAAGCTATATTATACTGGTAGGTGAGGGAATGCTCTACCCATATGGTGACATTTGAATAGAGACCTGCATGAGGTAAGGGAGTGAACTACATAGCTACTGGCAAAGAGGGTTTTAGGCAAGGCAACACCAGGTGCACTAACCACCCACACCTGGCTAATTCTTTTGTGTTTCTCATAGAGACGGGGTTTTGCCATGTTGGCTAGGCTGGTCTCGAACTCCTGGCCTCACGTGATTGGTCTGCCTCGGCTTCTAAAAGTGTTGCGGTTACAGGTGTGAGCCACCATGGCTGGCCAGAAGTGTTTATTTTCATAGGCAATTTAAACTTAAAAACATAGACAGTTTAAGCAGAAAGGCATACAGCATATGTAGGTTGGAATTACTTTTGTTTTTTGTTTTTTAAAAAATGGAGTTTCGCTCTGTTGCTCAGGCTAGAGTGCAGTGGCATGATCTCAGCTCACTGCAACCTCTGCCTCCTGGGTTCAAGCGATTGTCCTGCCTCAGCCTCCCAAGTAGCTGGGATTATAGGCACATGCCACCACGCCCGGCTAACTTTAGTATTTTTCGTAGAGATGGGATTTCACCGCATTGTTCAGGCTGCTCTAGAACTCCTGACCTTGTAGTCTGCCCACCTTGGCCTCCCAAAGTGCTGGGATTACAGGCATGAGCCACCTGTGCCCAGCCCTGGAATTACTTGCATTTCTTAAACTCATTATGTTCTTTTTCACTTCAGAGCCTTTGCCTATGATGTTCCCATTGCTTGGAATACTGTTCTGTCACCACACCTGGTTATGGTGTTTTTGTCCTTTTAGATCTCAGCTTGTATGTCGTTACTTCTGCGCATTTGATTCCTGAAGATTCAGTTGGGTATTCTCTATCTTGTTATTTATTTTACTTTTATTTTTATTTTTTGAGGTGGACTTTCACTCTGTAGCCCAGGCTGGAGTGCAGTGGCATGATCTCGGCTCACTGGAACCTCCGCCACCTTTGTTCAAGTGATTCTTGTGCCTCAGCCTCCCAAGTAGCTGGGATTACACACGTGTACCACCTCGCTCAACTAATTTTTGTATTTTCAGTAGAGATGGGGTTTCACCATGTTGGCCAGGCTGGTCTCTAACTCTTGACCTCAAATAATACACCTGCCTGGCCTCCCAGAGTGCTGGGATTACAGGCGTGAACCACTGCGCTCAACCTCTATCTTGTTTTTTTTTTTTTTTTTCACTTCCTTTTTAATTTCCAGTTTCCTCTAGGCTCATGAAGGCTGTTATTCTATTCCCAGTTCTACTTGTAATGCAGAGCACATGATAGGGGCTCAACTGCGGGTTTTTTTTTTTTTTTTTTTGAGACGGAGTGTTATTCTGTCGCTCAGGCTTGAGTGCAGTGGTGCAATCTCAGCTCACTGCAACCTCCGCACCCCAGGTTCAAGCGATTCTCCTGCCTTAGTCTCCTGAGTAGCTAGGATTGTAGGTGCCCACCACTATTCCCAGCTAATTTTTGTATTTTTAGTAGAGATGGGGTTTCTCCATGTTGGCCAGGCTGGTCAACAGCAGTTTTTGAATCAATGAATGAGTAATCAGAACTTGACTAAAGGATTTAATAGTTGCAATTTTTTCTGCATTCTTTTTTTCAGAGATAGGGATAAGTTGTAAATAGTATGCTTACATTTCCAAAGAAACTTTCAGAGGATAGCTGCAGGTTAGTACATAGTTCACCTTATCTGTGATTTTTTCTACAGCTTATCCATGGTGCTATATAATGATCATTGCTTTAAGATACCAAAAGGGCCTGTACCATGAAGCAAATATTCAATTATTGTCGTAGGTCACTGTGCCTTAAGTCTTTTTCTAAGCTAGGAAAAGGAACTAATACATTTAAAGAGATTTTAAAAAGGAACTAAGCAAAAGTTTTACTCCTATTGTTCAGTAAGTTTATCTTAAAATAGATATCTGATAATTTTTTTTTTTACTGTAAAAAGCTTCAAAATATTTTTTTTTCTTTGAGACAGAGTCTGATTTTGTCACCCAGGCTGGAGTACAGTGGCATGATCATAGCTCACTGCAGCTTCTAACTTGTGGACTCAAGCAGTCATCTTGCCTCTGCCTTCCGAGTAGCTGGGACTACAGGTGCGCACCCCCACATCTGGCTAATTTTTTAATTAAAAAAATTTTTTTTTTTTTTTGTAGAGATGAGATCTTGCCACATTGCTCAGTCTGATCTAGAACTCCTGGGCTAAAGTGATCCTCCTGCCTCAGCCTTTCAAAGTGCTGGCATTACAATTGTGAGCCACCATGCCCAACCTGTATATGTTGTTTTAAAAAATATTCATAAAAAATAACTAAAATACTGTTACCATCTTTATTTTAAACTGTAAACCATAAACTAAGTTCCTCCCAAAGTTAGTTCAGCCTATGCCCAGGAATGAACAAGGACAGCTTGGAGGTTAGAAGCAAGATGCAAGATAGAGTTGGTTGGGTCAGATCTCTTTCACCATCTCAGTTACAATTTTGCAATGGCAGTTTTAGTGTCTTCATATAAAGTAAGCTGCAGGCTGAGGGTGGTGGCTCACACCTGTAATCCCAACACTTTGGGAGGCCGAGGCAGGTGGATTACCTGAGGTCAGGAGTTCGAGACCAGCCTGACCAGTATGATGAAACTCCATCTCTATTAAAAATACAAAAATTAGCCTGATGTGGTGGCATATGCCTAGTTGTTCCAGATACTCAGGAGGCTGGGACAGGAGATTTGCTTCAGCCTGGGAGGTGGAGGTTGTAGTGGGCTGAGATTGCGTCACTGCCCTCCAGTCTGGGCAACAGAGTGAGACTCTGTCTTGAAAAAAAAAATTAAAGATATAAAGTAAACTGCAGTGTTAGGCTGGTTGTCATTTTAGATGGGAAGAAGAGCCATAGTGATTTTTTTTTTTTTGAGGCAGGGTCTCACTCTATTCCTCAGGTTGTAGTGCAGTGGTGCAATCTTGGCTCACTGCAACCCCTACCTCCTGGGTTCAGGTGATTCTCTTGCCTCAGCTACCCCAGTAGCTGGAATTACAGGCATGCACCACCATGGCCTGGTAATTTTTGTATTGTTAGTTGAGACAGAGTTTCGGTTTCATCATGTTGGCCAGGCTGGTCTTGAACTCCTGACCTCAAGTGATCCACCCACCTCGGCCTCCCAAAGTGTTGGGATTACAGGTGTGAGCCACTGTGCCTGGCCCTGATGATTAACTTCTGTATTGAATGTCAGGTTCTGTACATGGTAGATGATTCTTGGCCACTAGATCTCACTTTTTAAAATGTGCTATTTTATAGATCTGTAATCATATTTTCATTTTTCTGTCTAAACAATATTTATATGTGTAGCTGAGAGAGGGAGAGATTTTTTTCCATTAGACTCTTGAAATATTGAGGTTTAAAATGTTAATATAGGTAAATTATCTTCTTAATTATATTACCATAAAAATGCTGCATAACCAAAAAATGCAAAATGTTATATGACATAAGCATTTATTTCTGTTTCCTATGTCTGTGGTTGGCTGGGATTCAGTTGATACAGACTGGTTAGGTTTGGCTCCAAGTTGTGGGTTGGGGGCCTGGTATGCTCTGCATGTCTGTTATCCTCCTTGGACCAGTGGCCACCAAATGCATTTCCCCTCATAGGGAAAGGTGGAGTGCAAGAGAACAAGCGCATTCCCACCAGTGTGTTTAAAACTTCTGCTCCCATTGTGTCTGCTAACAAATGGAATATTTGTCAAAGCAAGTCACATGGCCAAGTCCAATACCAATGAGTGGTAAAATGTATTCTATTTTAGAGGGAGGAACTACAAAGTCTCATGGCACAAGGCGTGGGTTTCAAGTAGGATGACAATTGAGAATAATAATACAATTTGGCTGGGTGCAGTGGCTCAGGCCTATAATCCCAGCACTTTGGGAGGCCGAAATGGGCGAATCACCTGAGGTTGGGAGTTTGAGACCAGCCTGACCAACATGGAGAAATGCCATCTCTACTTAAAATACAAAATTAGCTGGGTGTGGTGGCACATGCCTGTAATCCCAGCTACTCAGGAGGCTGAGGCAGGAGTATTGCTTCAACCCAGGAGTCGGAGGTTGTGGTAAGCTGAGATCTAGCCATTGTATTCCAGCCTGGTCAACAAGAGCGAAATTCCATCTCAAAAAAAGAAAAAATGCATTTTATCACATCATCAAGTCAAATAAAATGCTAGTCCACTTGAGAAGCCCCACACTTCCCAGTGATTCACATTTAAAACTAACTGGTTAGGGTCAAAAGTTCTTTTGGACCTTGACTTAATGATTGGAGAGTCTCTAAGTTATCTTACAGTTCTCCAATTCTGTATTTAGTGTGGCAAATGGCATTGGAGATAGATTATATAATTTGGTAGTTCTCGGATAAGGAAGAATGGGTTTCTTATGTGCTTTTCAGTGGTAGAATGGAAGAATGAGAGGGCGATAGGCAGAGGCAGGTGTAGTCTGAAAATGTACCTCTCATTATTCTGTAATCTCCTTATTATCACCTCCTGACAGTTGTTAGAATAACATCTATATACTCTGTTCTCCTTTATTTCCTGATAATGAAACAGATCCAGACCTAAGGTCACACAGCTATTTAATAGCAGATGGGTTTAAAACTCTATGCTTTCCATAAAAAAAAAAGTGCCTCTATGCTTTCCATACTTAGACATATCAATAAGTAATGATATAGATTTTGTAACTAGGAGACACTGATCAGTGTTACTTGAGAATAATATATTTTTGCCATTTTCTTTCACTTATTGTTAATCTTATTTGCAATGGTGGATGTCATGCACAAATTTATTAGTCTGGGAGTCTAGATTTCGACAGATTCTTCTGGAAGCCAAAGTCATTCATAAGTCATGAGTTTGTGTGCATATAAAGCAAGGTTCATCTCTTCTTTTAGAAGTTTGATCTTCTTGGCCAGGCATGGTGGCTCACACCTGTAATCCCAACACTTTGGGAGGCTGAGGCAGGCGAAACATCTGAGGTCAGGAGTTTGAGACCAGCCTGGCCAATATGATGAAACCCCATCTCTACTATAAATACAAAAATTAGCCGGTGTGGTGGCAGGTGCCTATAATCTCAGTTACTTGGGAGGCTAAGGCAGGAGAATCGCATGCACCTGGGGGTCGGAGGTTGCAGTGAGCCGAAATCATGCTATTGCATTCTAGCCTGGGTGATAGAGCGAGACTCCATTTCAAAAAAAAAAAAAAAAGATACATTTTTAAAGATTAATAAAGGCCCTTACAGTGTTTCAGAGTCAATAGCAGAGAATGGTGAGCCCAAATGGCTGAGGCAAATTATTTAGCTGACAGCCTAGGTCAGAGCTATTCTGTAAAAAAGTTAAAACATACAATAAATGTGACATGTGTTAGCAAACTGTACTATTATGAAAGAATGAAACAGTACTGTGGTGGAGATTTTCTTGGTAATCATTGTTTTTTTAAAATTTTTTATAAGACTGATTACATCAGTCTACAGTTGCACATGTTATGATTGGGATCCTAGACTTTCCTGATGTTTCCCAGTGGTATTGCTGTCTTGTCAGTGCTGTCCAGGCCCAAATAGTTTGTTCTCACTCACATGTTGGCCTTATTGCTGATGAGAGTAATCTTAGAATGGCTGGGAGATTACTTTAATGCATTCTGACAGTTATGTGGTTGAAATTGCCTCAGTCTATGAAATTTGGTCTGCAGGACAAAAATGCTAGTGATCACAAGGGAGGAAGGACCTGATTATTTTTATTAGCACGGTCCTCTTATCATTTCAGAGGGAGCTGAGTATGCACATTAGGGGGCAGTGTTTAAACAGCTATTATTCACTAGGAATTATATTTGCGAAAAATGCAGTGTTTCCTGTGTACTCCTGGGTAGGGAGATTCTTGGAAGGACGTATTTATATTTGTAAAGTGACCACTCTATATTTCTCCTTACTTTTTTAAGTACAATGGTATTTCCCCTAACAATTTAATTTTAAATTGTACCTTTTTTCCTTTGTATCTTCTGAGCATGTTATTAATTATAACAATTTAGCAGTAGGAATCCTCTCTACTGCATTTTAAAATGTTACCTTTTCTCTTCTTGTTAACTTCATTACTTTTTCTTTCTGGAAGGATAAACATTTCATTATACTATTGACTAGACTAAGTTTGTAGTGGGAACACTGTATATAGCATTTAATTATGTTTCTCCCCCCCTTTTTTTTTGGAAGAGGGTTTGAAAAGTGCCTTTTTGATTTTTTGTGAATTCCTCAGGGGCATTTCCTTAATCTCCATTTATATAGCATTATATAGAGTTAAAATCATACAAAATATATATGGTAAAAATATGAAGACATACAAGGTAATGAATAGTACAAAATCCAAGAGAATTATTAACCCTAGGGAGGGGAAGGGAGGATATGGGACAGGGAAGAGAGACACACAGAATTTCAATTATACTTGCAAAATAAGCTTACTGGCTGGTACATGAGTATTTGTCATTCTGTATTTTATAATTTAAATAAGAATAAAATATTCAGAAATGTCCAAATAGCTCCCCTACTTATTTCCTTTCTTTCTTCCCTTCCCTACCCCCAAACAACTATTTCTTGAGTTTCTATATATTCCTGGCTATGTTGAGTGTTCGGGGCAAACAATGTAGACATTGTCCCTGCATTTTTAAGGAGTTGACAGCTTAGGTCAGAGACATTCTATAAACAAGTTAAAACATATAATAAATATGACACGTATTAGCAAACTGTACTATTATGAAGGAATGAAACAGTACTGTGGTGGACGTTAATAGAGGAGAGGTTGCATGCTGTAAATGGGCTGGTCAGGGAAGGCTTTTTTGGGGAGGTAACATTTAAGAGATCTAAAGGATGAGAAGGAACAAGCCATGTAATGAGCAAGAGGGGAAACGATTCAGGCAGAGAGAATATCATGTGCAAAATCCCTGTGGTAGGAAAGATCTAGATGCCTTTAAGGACCTAAGAGAAAGCCAAAGTGTTTGGAACACTAAAAACTGAGAGCAGGATTCTTGAGAAGATATTACAGAGGTGTGCAGGGGCCATGGCATGCTAGAAGGGGTTTGAGCAGTGGAGGGGTAGGATCATAATCGTTAAAAGAGGTAGGATTTTTCAATAGAATGCAGATTAAAAAAAGGTAGAATTCAATTCCTGTTGGCTGACTTTATTATAGGCATTGGAGATTGAAATGGAGTTCATGTTTCACAGAGTAGGTATAAAGATAATTTTTTAAAGATTTTTTTTTTTTTGAGATGGAGTTTCACTCTTGTTGCCCAGGCTGGAGTGCAATGGTGCGATCTTGGGTCACTGCAACCTCTGCCTCCCGGGTTCAAGCTATTCTCCTGAGTAGCTGGTATTACAGGCGTGCAGCACTACACCCAGCTAATTTTGTATTTTTTGGTAGAGATGGAGTTTCTCCATTTTGCTCAGGCTGGTCTCGAACTCCTGACGTCAGTGATCCTGATCAGGTGATCAAGTGATCCCACCTCAGCCTCCCAAAGTTTAAAGATTATTAAAGGCCCTCATAGTGTTTCAGAGTCAATAGCAGAGAATGGTGAGCCCAAATAGATGAGGCAAATTATTTAGCAACTGCATTCTACATTTATATCACGGCAACGGGAATACAAAACAAAACACTGCGACAATTGGATTCTTATGGCATGAGTTAGTCTGTGTGTGTGTGTGTTCTTATTTTTGGCATATTCACCCCATAACCGTAGCTTTTAAAAAAGACAGAATAATTAGAATAGGATCTGCAAATTCATACTGCAAATTCATAGATGTTTTGAAAGTGAGAAAAGACATGAAGACTAGAGAGAGGGAAAAGAAGGAAGGAAGGAAGAGGGAATGAAGGAAAAAGGAAGGAGGTAATGAAGAAAGGAAGACAAGAAGGAGGAATAAAATAAGAGAGGCAGAATAGAGTAAAATGGGATAACAGTGACATTTAAAAAAAATTTCTAAACTAGTAGTCTAGATTAGTTCATTTGGCAACCTTCACATGGCATTAAGCATCATTTTTAGACTGAGTAAATAGTCAATATGGATATGATAGTTCCTGACATTAAAAGGAACCCTCATAGTCAAAACAATTGAAAACTACTGGTCTAAATTATGAGTGTCTCTGTTGTACCCTCTTATATCAAGAAATATTTTTTCACCAGAATTTCAGAATATTGTGGCCATCTGTCCAACTTTATAGCCAGTGATCTTTAATGAAAGTGTGGTTTGACATATTTACCATTTCATATTAAGCTCATTATTTAAAGAAATAATGACACCATCTCTTCAGGGGAAGAGAAACTTAGCATATAAATGTAGGATTTCAAAACACAGCCCTTGGAACTAAGGACTGAGATTATATTTTGTCTGTAGACGTGGACTGATTCCAGAAAATGACTTTATGCCTTCATTTTATTCCCCAATGGCATAACCTTTTATCTTCAAATATTTCTTTTTACTCATACACATATAACAGATGTTATATGAGTTAGACTTACTGGAGTACAAGCAGACACTTTCTTCTCTCCCAGCCCACCTCTGCAAACCTGCACTGTCCAGTTATTCTCCTTGCTCATAGATGAAATCCCAAGCAAGTCCTATAGATTTTTTTCTCCCCAGTTATTTCCTTTTCTTTCCTCTCCTCTCCTCTCCTTTCCCCTCTCCTCTCCTTTCCCCTCTCCTGTCCTTTCCCCTCTCCTCTCCTTTCCCCTCTCCTGTCCTTTCACCTCTCCTGTCCTCTCCTCTCCCTCTCCTCTCCTTTCCTCTCTTCTCCACTCCTCTCCTTTCCTCTCCCCTCCCTCTCCCTCTCCTCTCCTCTCCTGTCATCTCCTCTCCTCTCCTCTCCCTCTCCTCTCCCTCTCCTCTCCCTCTCCCTCTCCCTCTCCTTTCCCTCTCCTTTCCCTCTCCCTCTCCTCTCCTCTCCCTCTCCTCTCCTATCCCTCTCTCCTTTCCCCACTCCTCTCCTTTCCCCTCTCCTCTCCTCTCCCCTCCTCTCCCTCTCCCTCTCCTCTCCCTCTCCTCTCCGTCTCCTCTCCTCTCCCTCTCTCCTTTCCTCCCTCTCTCTTTTCCTCTCCCTCTCCCTCTCCTCTCCTCCCCTCTCCTCTCCTCTCCTCTC
>CAUYLG010027520.1:0-13777 GCA_963573385.1 Cacajao melanocephalus | reverse complement strand
CACGGTGGCTCATGCCTATAATCCCAGCACTTTGGGAGGCCAAGGCGGGTGGATCACGAGGTCAAGAGATCGAGACCATCCTGGTCAACATGGTGAAACCCCGTCTCTACTAAAAATACAAAAATTAGCTGGGCATGGTGGTGCGTGCCTGTAGTCCCAGCTACTTGAGAGGCTGAGGCAGGATAATTGCTTGAACCTGGGAGGCAGAGATTGTGGTGAGCCAAGATCGTGCCATTGTACTCCAGCCTGGGTAACAAGAGTGAAACTCCGTCTAAAAAAAAAAAAAAAAAAAAAGTCTTACTCAAAACAACAGGTATTTTTACCTTCACTGGCAACCTAGATGACTCTCACATCTACATACGTGGGTTCCCTGAAATTCTGGTTTTACTGTTTCTGATTAACTTGTGTGAAAGTGTGATGGAGACTTCAGAGTCAAATCTAGATTCGAAATTGTTCTGCTGCTTGCTGACAATGACATTTGTTGACTTCAGAACCTGTTTCCTCACCCCTAAATGTTACAGTAGCACATCCTTTAAAGTTGGGGTGCTGTTTAAGTGAGCCAGTGACTGAGGTGTCTGGCATCGGGCATTGGGCTGCTTAGCCAGTGTTAGCTTGTTTCCCCCCAGCCCTCTCCCAGCAGTGCCATGCTTCACTTGGAACTGCTTCACCCTCAAGACCTCAGCACCAATTCCTCCAAGCACAGCCTTTCTCTCTCCAGCACTCACTGTCCCTGATCTGCTCGCAAAGCCATTCTGTCCCTCTGCACTTGCCTCAGTTTTTCCTACCAGAACCTCCTTGCCTTCATTCCCGTCTCCCTCACAAGCCAGTACTGACTGCCACAATTCCTGAAGTAAACTCAACTGCTTGATGTCTCTCCTCCTACCCCTTAAGCTGGAGAACCCCAGCATACATGAGAGCAAACTCAGGAGCCCCGGATATTGGTGCCCATTCCTTGAATCCAGCTCTAGGACACTTCCTGTACTGTACTGCCACGGCGTAGGGTTAGCTCCAGCACGTCCACCTTTCTCAAACCCAAGCCCACCCACATCCTCATTCTAAGCTCATTACCATGATAGCCCCCGCCTCCTGAAAAAAATGATGCCACAGAAATTATTTTGTGGGCTGTGAGTGGTGGCTCATGCCTGTAATCCCAGCACTGTGGGAACCCAAGGTGGGAAGACTGAGCTCAGGAGTTTGAGACCAGCCTGGCCAACATGGCAAAACCCTGTCTCTATGAAAAATACAAAAATTATCTGCCCATGGTGTTGTGCACCTGTAGTCTCAGCTACTCAGGAGACTGAAGTGGAAGGATGGCTTGAGCCTGGGAAGCAGAGGGTGCAATGGGTCATGACTGCGCCACTGCACTCTAGCCTGGGTGACAGAGCAAGACCTTGTCTCAAAAAAAATTGTTGAGTGATGTTACCTGTTTCTTCTTTCTGTTTTGTCTTGTGGATGTATCTTTTTAATGAAATATACTTTGCAAATAGTAAAATGCCCAAATTTTAAATCCATGACTTCATAACTTTTTTTGAGACAGAGTCTCTCTCTGTCACCAGGTTGGAGTGCAGTGGCACCATCTTGGCTCACCGTAACCTCCATCTCCCGGGTTCAAGTGATTCTCCTGCCTCAGCCTCCCGAATAGGTGGGATTACAGCTGTCCACCACCATGCCCAGCTAATTTTTGTATTTTTAGTAGAGACAGGGTTTCACAATATTGGCCAGGCTGGTCTTGAACTCCTGACTTGTGATCCACCCACCTCAGCCACCCAAAGTACTGGGATTACTGGCATGAGCCACTGTGTGCACAGCCAGCTTGATAATTTTTAATTTGATAATTTTTTCACCCCAGGAAGTTCCTTTGGGAGCCTGCTCAGTCAATGGTACCTTCAGAGATAATCACTCTTCTAACTTCTTCTTTTCACCATAGTTTTGCCTGTTCTGCCTTTTTTTTTTTTTTTTGGAGACAGGGTCTCACTTTCCTACTCTGTCAGCCAGGCTGGAGTGCAGTGGCATGATTGTGGCTCACTGCAACCTTCAACTCCCAGGCTCAAGTGATGCTTCTGCCTCCTCAGCCTCCTAAGTAGCTAATCAACACCATGCTTAGCTAATTTAAAAAAATTTTTTGTAGAGATAGGATCTCACTGTTTTACTAAACTCTGTGTGTGTGTGTGTGTGTGTGTGTGTGTGTTACAGGGATGGGGGAGATTTTATAAATTGTTTTCCTGGTTGAGTTTAATTCCTTTTCACGTAGGAAAACTTAGGAAATGCAAAGAAACAAAAAAGACAAGGAAAAATTCATAATACTACACTGGCCAGGAATGTCCATTGCTAATATTCTTTTTTTTTTTTTTAAGACAAAGTCTCACTGTCACCCAGGCTTGAGTGCAGTGGCACAATCTCAGCTCAGTGCAACCTCTGCCTCTCAGGTTCAAGTGACTCTCTTGCCTCAGCCTCCTGAGTAGCTGGGATTACATGTGCCTGCCACCAGACTAATTTTTGTATTTTTAGGAGAGTCAGGGTTTCACCACGTTCGCCAGGCTGGTCTCAAGCTCCTGACCTCAAGTGATCCATCCACCTCGGCCTCCCAAAGTGCTGGGATTACAGGCGTGAGCCACCACGCCCGGTCTCCATTGTTAATATTCCGATGTTTATCTTCCTAGACTTTTCATTGCATACAAAAACTTTTCGCTGGGTACAGTGGCTCACGCCTGTAATCCCAGCACTCTGGGAGGCCAAGGTGGGCCGATCACGAGGTCCAGAGATCGAGACCATCCAGGCCAACATAGTGAAACTCCGTCTCCACTAAAAATAGAAAAATTAGCTGGGCATGGTGGTGCACACCTGTGGTCCCAGCTACTCAGGAGGCTGAGGCAGGAGTATCACTTCAATCCAGGAGGCAGAGGTTGCAGTGAGCTGAGATCTTGCCACTGCACTCCAGCTTGGGGACAGAGTGAGACTCCGTATCAAAAACAAACAAACAAACAAACAAAAAAAACTTTTCAAGCAGGGCACGGTGGCTCATACCTGTAATCCCAGTACTTTAAGAGGCTAAGGCAGGTGGATCACTTGAGGCCAGGAGTTTGAGACCAGTGTGGCCAACATGGCAAAACTCAGACTCTACTGGAAAATACAAAAATTAGCCGGGCATGGTGGTACAGGCCTGTGGTCCCAGCTACTCAAGCGGGTGAGGTGGGAGGATCACTTGAGTCCAGCAGGCAGAGGTTGCAGTGAGCCAGGATCACACAATTATACTCTAGCCTGGGCGACGGAGTGAGACAGAGATGGGATATAATAGAAATACTGTATTATTTCAACTTTACACATTATTCTGTATCTTTTTAAATGGCTACACAGCATTTCACTAAATGAATGTACCATATATTGATGAAATTATCCTGTGACATGCTAAACATTTTTTTTCTTTTCTAAAATAGCAAATTGATAAACATCCCCATACCTAAATGTGAACATCCATGCTAGTTTTCTCAGAAGAAAAAAATAATAATCCTGGAACTGCTTAGTCAAAAGGGATAAACATTTTTCTTTTTAATGTTTGTGTTATCTCCAAATTGTAGTCCAGAAAAGTTATTTCTCTTCCTGCCAGCAGTGTACGAGCGTGTGCTCAGCCTCCCATCTGTCACCATGTCCAGAACCTTCACCAACAACCATCCCCTTCTAAACCAACTGGATCTCTTTATCTTCTCTCTAAAAATGTTTGGATTCCACCAGGCATGGTGGCATGTGCCTATAGTCCCAGCTACTCAGGAGGCTGAGGTGGGAGGATCGCTTGAACCCAGGACTTCTGGGCTGTAGTGCGTTATGCCAATTGGGTGTCCGCACTAAGTTCAGCATCAATATGGTGACCTCCCAGGAGCGGGGGACCACCAGGTCCCCCGCTGCCTAAGGAGGGATGAACCGGCCTAGGTCGGAAACGGAGCAGGTTAAAATTCCCGTGTTGATCAGTAGTGGGATCACATTTGTGAATAGCCACTGCACTCCAGCCTGGGCAACATAGCAAGACACCATCTCTTTAAAATAAATAAATAAATAAATAATAAAGTTTGGATTCCCTCCTTTACAAAACCTCAATCCTCCTTTACCCACAAGTTGCTGCCAGGATAGTTTACACAACCAGCCTCCACTTCCTCCTTAGCCTCCTATAACTGAACTTTCATCTCCGGTGATCCACTGACCATCTCTTATGGTCACCTGTGACCTCCTAATCACCATTTTCATTGGCTTCTTACAAAACTTTTCTGAATGTAAAAGTTTCCCAGCTGGTATCTGACACAGAGTAAGTCCCCTTGTCTCTGTTACCACAAGTTTGAGGTCAACTTGTGTGAACTAGGTTAAGGAATTCACACTTAGCCCCAAGGGCCATTGAAAGTCTTTATCAGATTTGGGTTATAGGTAATTCTGTCACCATGGGGATTAGAAGGGAGGTGTGTAGAAATACCTGAGGCTGCTGGACGCGGTGGCTCACGCCTGTAATCCCAGCATTTTGGGAGGCTGAGGCAGGTGGATCATGAGGTCAGGAGTTCAAGACCAGCCTGGCCAACATGGTGAAACCCTGTCTCTGCTAAAAATACAAAAAATTTGCTGGGCATGGTGGCCCATGCCTGTAGTCCCAGCTACTTGGGAGGCTGAGGCAGGAGAATTGCTTGAACCTGGCAGGCAGAGGTTTCAGTGAGCCAAAATCACACCACTGCACTCCAGCCTGGGCGACACAGCAAGACTCTGTCTCAAAAAAAGAAAAAAAAAATCTGAGGCTGGGTAATTTATAAAGAAAAGAGTATTAATTGACTCAGTGTTCTGCAGGCCATACAGGAAACATGGTGCCAGCCTGTGCTTCTGGTGAGGGCCTCAGGAAACTTCCACTCATGGTGGAAGGTAAAGGGGGAGCAGGTGCATCGCACACCAAGAGAGGGAGCCGTAGAAAGAGGGAGGAGGTGTCAGGCTCTAGACCAATCAGATCTCTTGTGAACTGAGCAAGCACTCACTCCTCACCAGGGATTTGGCACTAAGCTATTCATGAAGAATCTGTCCCGATGATCCCATACCTTCCACAGGTCCCACCTCCAACACTGGGGATCACATTTCAACATGAGATTTGGAGGGGACACACATCCAGACTATATCAGGAGGGGAAAAGCAGCAGGCAAGGCTGAGGCGACACGGCAGTCTTGGATGAGGAGTGGCATGGGAATGGAGTAGTTGGTAAAGGAACTATTTAGAAGGTACAATGACCAAGCCTCAGAAGCCGATTAGATGTGGGGGTGCCAGTGTGAAACTCAGGATGACGTCCAGGTTTCTGACGGGAACAACTGGATTTAGGAACAAAGAGGGTCACTGGTGATCTTGACAGGTGCTATTACAGTGGAGTATGGTATCAGAAGGCAGAAGTAACAAACGAGAGGCCAGGAAGTGGAAAGACTCAATACTGGGAACACTCACAAAGCTTGTGGGTAAAAGGGATGGAGGAGACAGGACAGAAGGCAGAGAGGAGCCAGCACTGAGGAAGGATTATTTAGTTGCTCTAACATTCGAGAGACTTCATTATGTTCAAACACTAAAAGCAATGAGATGTTAGAGGAAGAGGTTGCATACAGGCAGAGAAGGATGTCCCTGGGGCGGTGGCCTGAGGAGGAAGGAGTGGGAAGTCAGTACGTTTGCAGGTTTGAAGGCAGAAGTGGAGAGTGTCCCCATGTGATGGATTCTGTTCTCTCTGTCAGGTTACTGGGAGGTGATAGCATCGGAGATCTCAGAAGAGTGGGGAAGGTTTGAAACAGCTGCTTTAGAGACTAAGATATTAGCAAAACTTTAGAATGTTTTCAGGGCAGTACTGAGGACCCGGGTGAGACTGAGATCATGAATATACAGTGGGAGCAGTCACAAAAAGGCAGATACCTGTCACCACTCATCTTCTTCGCTGCTGCCAATCTATTTCCATAAGTAGGTCACACAGCAGCATTCAGAAGCTCTCAGTGCCCCAATTTGTCCAAGGTCAGGGTTCAGCTCCCAGCTGGAAGTCAGGGGCCACTGCGCTTGGGCCCTTGCCAAATTGCACAGCTTTGTTTTTTCTCTGTTCCTCCACATGGTCACACTAATTCACCCCACTGATCTCCTGATTGTTCCCTAGACACACCATGCACTTTCCTGTCTGAAGCTAGACTGAGACAACTGCTATTCAAGAGAAGTGGCCTACATGTCAATTTCTTTGATTTTTGTTTGTTTTTGTTTTTGAGATGGAGTCTCACTCTGTCGCCCAGGCTGGAGTGCAGTGGCATGATCTTGGCTCACTGCAACCTCTGCCTCCTGGGTTGAAACAATTCTCCTGCCTCAGCCTCCCAAGTAGCTGGGGCTACAGGCACCCACCACCACACTGGGCTAATTTTTGTATTTTTAGTAGAGACAGGGTTTCACCATGCTGGCCAGGCTGGTCTTGAACTCCTGATCTCACGTGATCAGCCTGCCTCGGCCTCCCGAAGTGCTGGGATTACAGGCATGAGCTACCGTGCCTGGCTGTTTTTTCGTTTTGAGATAGGGTTTCCCTCTGCCGCCCAGACTGGAGTACATTCGTTGTGATCACAGCTCACTATAGCTTCAAAATCTGAGGTTCAGGTGAGCCTCCCACATCAACCTCCAGAGTAGCTGGGACTACAGGTGCATGCCACCATGCCTGGCTAATTTTTAAAATTTTTGTCTCACTACGTTGCTCAGACTGGTCTCAAACTCCTGGCCTCAAGCAAATGTCAATTTCTCAAAGTCCTCAGATTACCAGCAAGGCAAGCGCTAGCCCATGTGACTCTGGTCTTCCCAGAATCACATATGATTTACACTGGTTTAACTCTGGGTTCAGCATAGCCCAGGTACTGGCAAGGAGGGTAGATATAAATCATAATTGGCTGGTACACCAATTTTCACACACAGAAACTGCACACACCTGAATGTTCTCTCTCACACATCTCTGCCTCTCTCGGAGGTTTTTCTGGCGCATGCTGTGTTCCGTGCTGCATGAGGTTCACAGACCTAAGAGGGAACAGTGGGAGATAAAGGAAAAACACAGACACAAACATAGAGAAAGCTGGGCCAGGAGGTCCGGGAGGTGAAGGATGTCAGTCTCTCTGGCCCCAACCTGTCTCAGGGTACTTTATATGTTCACAAAGCACATAGCAGAGGGAGGGTGCAGTTACTTAGAACAGCCTGTGGTTATTATTCTCATACTTCAGTTCACATACTTCAGCTAAGAAACTATCCTGCAACAAAGTCAGTGAAAGCTGGTTATCTCTCTAGGCCTCTGTTCTCTCCGCGACATACACATCCTCCTATAATGGTTTCACTTCTCTGAAGTTCACCCAAAGTTCACAGCAGCCTTGCTGCTGATCCCCCGAAAGAGGGGATGCTACTCTGGCTTGCTACAGGTTTTTAGTTGCAAGAATCAAATAAGAAACCCAATCTAGCTAATGTAAGGGGAAAAGCTGATGTATTGGGAGTCTATGGGGTAGGTCCCAGAATTGAAAGCCAGACCTCAGACACAGTGAGTGCCTTAAAGGATTGCCAGAGGTCAAGGATAGCGTTGCCAGGGCCCAGCTTTGGGACGGAGCATCACTGGCAAGCAGATTGGGGTTTCTGTGGCTCGGTTGTTCTTCTTGTACTCCATAAGACTAGAGAGAACTTTATTAAAAAGTTGTAGACAAGCCAGATGTAGTGGCTCACACCTGTAATCCTAGTGCTTTGGTAGGCTGAGGTGGGAGGATCATTTGAGCCCAGGCATTCGAGACCATCCTGGGTAACATGGTGAGACTCCATCTCTACAAAAACAATTTTTAAAAATTAGCCAAGTATGGTGGCTTGTGCCTATAGTACCAGGTACTCAGAGGGCTGAAGAGGAGGATTGCCTTTTTTTTCTTTTTTCTGAAACGGACTCTCGCTCTGTCACCCAGGCTGGAGTATAGTGGTATGATCTTCACTCACTGCAACCTCTGCCTCCCAGGTTCAAACCGTTCTCCTGCTTTAGCCTCCCAGGTAGCTTGGAACTACAGGCATGTGCTACCATGCCCAGCTAATTTTTGTATTTTTATTAGAGATGGGGTTTCACCATGTTGGCCAGGCTGGTCTTGAACTCCTGACCTCAAGTGATCCACCCACTTCAGCCTCCCAAAGTTCTGGGATTACAGGCAGGAGCCACCGTGCCTGGCCAGGATTGCTTGAGCCTGGGAGTTTGAAGCTACAGTGAGCACCACTGCACTCCAGTCTGGTCAACAGAGTAAGACTCTACCTTTAAAAAGAAAAAAGAGGGCCAGGGGTGGTGGCTCACACCTGTAATCTCAGCACTTTGGGAGGCTGAGACAGGTGAATCATTTGAGGGTCATAAGTTCGAGACCAGACTGGTCAAAATGGTGACAGGTGACAGGTGGCTACCCTGTCATTCCTAAAAATACAAAAAATTAAATGGGCATGGTGGTACACACCTATAATACCAGCTACTTGGGAGGCTGAGGCAGGAGAATTGCTTGAACCTGGAAGGCAGAGGTTGCAGTGAGCCGAGATCTCACCACTGCACTCCAATATTGGGCAACAGAACGAGACTCTGTCTCAAAAAAAAAAGAGAGAGAAAGAGAGAGAGAAAAGAAAGAGAACTGCAGAAAAGTATAAAGAAAAAACAACCATTATTCCCATCATCTAAAATGATTAACATTAATATTTTGGCATGTTTGCTTCCATCTTTTTTTTTTTTTTGAGACCAAGTCTCCCTCTGTTACCCAGGCTGGAGTGCAGTGGCGTGATCTTGGCTCACTGCAACCTCCGCCTCCAGGGTTCAAGTGATTCTCCTTCCTAAGCCTCTTGAGTAGCTGGGATTACAGGCATCCACCATCACACCTGGCTAACTTTTGTATGTTTAGTAGAGACGGGATTTCATCATGTTGGCCAGGCTGGTCTTGAACTCCTGACCTCAGGTGATTCACCTGCCTCGGCCTCCCAAAGTGCTGGGATCACAGGAGTTAACCACCGTTCTGGGCTAGCTTCTAGCTTTTTTTTTGTGGATCTACTTTGGTTAAAATCACATAAAATGTGGGCTGGGCACGGTGACTTGTGCCTGTAATCCCAGCACTTTGGGATACCGAGGCAGGTGGATCATCTGAGGCCAGGAGTTTGAGACTGGCCTGGCCAACATGCTGAAACCCTGTCTCTACTAAAAATATAAAAATTAGGCCGGGCATGGTGGCTCAGACCTGTAATCCCAGCACTTTCAGAGGCTGAGGCGGTTGATCACCTGAGGTCAAAAGTTCAAGACCAGCCTGACCAACATAGTGAAACCCCCGTCTCTACCACAAACAGAAGAATTAGCCAGGCATGAGGAGGGGAATAAGGAGTCAGCATTATACAATGGGCAAGTACTGTTACAGTAACAGTTTTACTGTAAAGAAAACAGAAGAGCCCAGGCATGGGAGGCTAAGGTGGGAGGATGGCTTGAGCCTCCGAGGTCAAGGCTTCAGTGAGCTATGATTGCACCACTGTGCTCCAGCCTGGGCGACAGAGAGAGACCCTGCCTCTAAAAAGGAAAGAAAGAAAAAGAAGAAAGAGAAAGAAAGCAGAAGGGTCCCACAGGGATGAGGTGGCAGCATGGCGGGACAAAGAGTGTGAGTGGCCCAGGGCAGAAGGGACACACGTCCTGCATGCTAGAACGCACACGAGGGCCCCAAGGGCTGCAGCATGGCTGGAAGGGAGGAGAGAGAGGTGGGAACTGACAAAAGTGTGACTAGATTGGGATCCTGGTTCTTCCACTACCTCCATCCCTCCCGCAGGGAAGCTAGAGAAGACAGGAGAGGAGGGCGAGTCCAGCTTGCAAGCCTACCCCTTTGAGAGCCTTCATCTTCCTCTGAAATGGCAAAGCAGATTTAAATTCAGGGCTGGATTCAGTCTGACTTCAGTCTCCTTGTTCAATAAAGGAAAAACATATTCTGTTGCTGATGGCCCCTGAAGATCCCTCCAAGGGCCAGAGGCCTTCTGCTTCCTGATGTGGCTGGGCGGTGGCGGTGGCGGGTGAGGGGCATACCTGGATCCCACAGGAGGCGGGACAGGCTGAAGAGGAGGCCTCTGAGGTGCAGAGGCCAACAAAGCCGGGAGCCTCCATGTGGGCTTTTCAAAACTGGATTCTTGCCAGGTGCGGTGGCTCGCGCCTGTAATCCCAGCACTTTGGGAGGCCGAGGCGGGCGGATCACCTGAGGTCAGAAGTTGGAGACCAACCTGACCAACATGGAGAAACCCTGTCTTTACTAAAAATACAAAATTAGCCGGGCATGGTGGCGCATGCCTGTAGTCCCAGTGGAGGCTGAGGCAGGAGAATCGCTTGAACGCAAGAGGCAGAGATTGCAGTGAGCCAAGATCGCGCCATTGCACTCCAGCCTGGGTAACAAGAGCGAAACGCCATCTCAAAAAAAACCAAAAACAAAGCCGAAGTGGATTTTCTGACTTGGGGAATGCAGGAATGAGGACCACAAAGCTACCTTATA
This sequence comes from Cacajao melanocephalus, assembly GCA_963573385.1. NCBI lineage: Eukaryota > Metazoa > Chordata > Mammalia > Primates > Pitheciidae > Cacajao > Cacajao melanocephalus. Next base: position 3,263 of record CAUYLG010027520.1, on the reverse strand, counting down.
CTCCCATTTTCTAGCTGGGCCTAGACCCAGGCCAAAGCCTCGTTTTCTCCAAATAGAAACAGAAGGTAATAAATACCTCAACCCTGGATGCCAAGACAACAATGAAATGCCAGCACGTGTGAGGCCCCAGGACCTGGCCCTGCCCCTGCCCCTGTGCCACCTCCCCACTCCCAGCTTCCTCCAGCTCCCACTCAAGCGCGGCCCTGCTTCTGCCTTGCTCATTCTGTGTCCTGTGTAGAATGCTGTTCTCTGGACCCGCTCCTTCCCACCACTCAGGCCTCGCCCACCTCAAGGCTGCTTCCTCTTAGAGGCCACTCCTATGTCAGGGCCCCACAGACCCTCTGTGACCTTGTCACTTTTCCTTCATGGCCCTCTTTATGCTCTGAAATAATTGCTGACTTGCAAATTGTCCCGCGGTCCTTTGGGAGGGCCAGCTTCCAGGAGACAGCAGCTCCATCTTGTCCACTGGGGTAGGCCTGATGCCCAGGACCATGCCCGGCTCGGGCAGAAGCACTTGGCCTGACTTTGAATGAATGGTTCAGCACAAATGACCTTTTCAAAATTTTGAAATAATTTAAGATTCATAGGACATTGCAAAAACATTACAGAAAGAACCTCTGTACCCATAGTTTCCCTCAAATGGCAGCATCTTGTTTAAAACCAGAACACTAACATTGGTATAATTTATGGATTTTATTAGTTTTACATGCACCTATTTGTGTGAGTGTGTGTGAGTGTGTAGTTCTATAAATTTCTATACATTTCAGTAAATTTCATCACATGTGGATGTATGTAGCCCACACTGTGATTAAGATACAGATCTGTTCCGTCACTGCAAAGATCTTCCTCATTCTGCCTCTTTAAAAGTCACGCCACCCTCTTCCCACCCCCTATTTTTTTGTTGAAATGGGAGTCTCGCTCTGTACCCCAGGCTGGAGTGCAGTAGCACCATCTTGGCTCACTGTGACCTAGGCCTCCTGGGTTCAAGCCATTCTCCTGCCTCAGCCTCCTGAGTAGCTGGAATTATAGGCGGGTGCCACCATGCCTGGCTAATTTTTGTATTTTTAGTAGAGACGGGGTTTCACCACGTTGGCCAGGCTGGTCTCAGACTCCTGACTTAAATGATCTGCCTGCCTCAGCCTCCCAAAGTGCTGGGATTACAAGCCTGGCCAATAGTCATTGTTTTTTATTTTAGTTCTTTTAATAGGTGTGTAAAAATACCTTATTGTGGCTTAATTTGCATCTCTCTAAAGGCTAAAGGTGTGGAACATATTTTTGTGAGTACATGAACTATCTCTTTAGTAAAACGTATGTTGATCTTTTGTTGAGTTTTGAGAGTTTTTCTTCAGCTTTCTCAGGTTGAAATTGAGTTTTTTAATATATCTGAGATGTGAGCTATTTGTCAGATATGTGGCTTGCAAATTAAAAGTTTTAATTTTCATAAAGTCCAATTATAGATTTTTATTTTATGGATTGCTTTTGGTGTCATGTCTAAGACCTTTTCACCTAGCCCTAGATTTTCACCTGTTTTCTTCTCAAAACTTTCTAGTTTTATGTTTTACCTGTAAATCTATGACCCATTTTAAGTTAATTTTTGTATAAGTTGTGGGATTTGTTTATTGAAAAGAGTATCCTTTATTGAATGTTTCAGTTGGCTATACTTGTGCGGGTGTATTTCTGGGTACTTAATTCTGTCCCATTGATGTATTTCTCTGTCCCTCTGCAAACACCACATTGTCTTGACTAATAAGCTATTACAGTAACTCTTAAAAACTCAGGTACAGGAGAGAGATCCAAGATGGCCAACTAGCAGCAGCTCAGGATTGTAGCTCCCAGTGAAAGCGCAGAGAGCGAGTGGATGCTGCACTTTCAGACGAATTTTTTGCCCACAGACAGGGAGATTCCCAGCGGAGGAGCCACACAGGTCGCCAGTGCAAATTTTTTGGCCAGCGCGGCTATTTTGCTGGCGCCCCGGCATGGCGCTTCTCGGTGTGGAGTATACAGGATGGGGTGCCCTTTGAGTCCGGCTCAGCTGGTCCCATCCCCACAAGGAGAACAGCAATTGGAAGCGCTGAGGACTGACAGTTTCACAGCAAGCACAGCCGAACCGGAAAGGTCCAGCTCTGTGGGGAAGGGGCGTCCGCCAAAGGAAAACTAAGAAACAGAAAAAACTTCATCACCAGGCGGAGAGATCCAAGATGGCTGATTAACAACAGCTCAGGATTGTAGCTCCCAGTGAAAGCGCAGAGAGCGAGTGGATGCCGCAAATTCAGACGAATTTCTGTTGCCAACAAACTGGGAGATATGCAGTGGAGGAGACACACGGGTCGCCAGCGCGACTCTTTTGGCTGGTGCAGCTGTTTTGCTGGCGCCCTAGCGCGGCGTGGTGCTTCTCAGTGCGGAGTATACAGGAATGGGTGCCCTTTGAGTCGGGCTCGGCTGGCCCCATCCCCACAAGGAGAACAGCAATTGGAAGCGCTGAGGACTGAGAGTTTCACAGGAAGCACAGCTGAACCCGGGAAGGCCTAGCTCTGTGGGGAAGGGGCATCCGCCAAAGGAAAACTAAGAAACAGAAAAAACTTCATCACCAACAAGCCGGACATCCACTCAGACCCAATCTGAAAGTCGGCAATTACAAAGACGACAGGTGGATAAATCCACAAAAGTGGGAAGAAACCAGTGCAAAAAGGCTGAGAACACCTGAAATCAGAATGCCTCTCCTCCTACAGGGGATCGCAGCTCCTCATCAGCAAGAGAACAGGGCCTGACGGAGAATGAGTGCAATGAACTGACAGAATCAGGCTGCAGAAGGTGGATAATAAGAAACTTCTGTGAGCTAAAAGAACATGTACTAACCCAATGCAAAGAAACTAAAAACCTTGAAAGAAGATTTAACGAAATGCTAATGAGAATGGACAACTTAGAGAGGAATATAAGTGAATTGATGGAGCTGAAAAACACAACAGGAGAACTTCGCAAAGCATACACAAGTTTCAACAGCCGAATTGACGAAGCAGAAGAGAGGATATCAGAGGTCGAAGATCAACTCAATGAAATAAAACGAGAAGGCAAGATTAGAGAAAAAAGGGTAAAAAGGAATGAACAAAGTCTCCAAAAAATATGGGACTATGTGAAAAGACCTAATCTACGTTTGATAGGTGTACCTGAATATGACGAAGAGAATGAATCCAAGCTGGAAAATACTCTTCAGGATATTATCCAGGAAAACTTCCCCAACCTAGCAAGGCAGGCCAATATTCAAG
>CAUYLG010027519.1:0-26410 GCA_963573385.1 Cacajao melanocephalus | reverse complement strand
CAAAAAAAAAAAAAAAACAGGAATGAAGCTGTATTTGTTTCTTTTATAGAAGAAACAGACAAGAGAGTGAACCCTGAAGTGATACACTAGTAATGTAACCAAGTACAGTAAAAGAATAAATGTGTAAAAAGGTTTCCTATATCAATTTTTGTGTTACACAAATATATGAAATAAGTGGAAAATGACAACATAGCCAAGAAAAGCAAGCTGATTTAGAAAGAGAATAAACAAAGTTATGTTTACAGTAAAAGAAAAACTCCCTCTTTGAAAACTAACACAAGGCCAAAGCTTTTTATCTTTATTTAAAATTTAAAAGATCAGTCCAGAATGTCCTCCAGAAGATACTTCTGTATTTCCCCTCAAATAGTCCTCTCTTTGGAGCTCTTCCTTCTTTCCTCTATTTCTCACTATCCTGCTCTGAGTCTATCTTCTGCAGCCAGGACTTGGAGAAGATAAAGTCCCTATTCAAGTTTACATTTTCCCTCACTCAGATAGCTAGTCTCAATTTAAGAAACATAATAATAGTAGCAGTAAAAGCTAATGATATGAGCCCTTACATATGTTAACTCTTCTAAGGTAGACATAATCACCCCTTTACAGATGAGGAAATTCAGACATATGTTGCTCAAAGTAATCAACTATTAAGTGGCAAGGCCAGGATTCAAATCCAGGTATCTGGCTTCAGTACCTATACTCTTCACTACTATGCAGTACTATCTAGTAATATGCCAAAGAAAATACAAGTAACATTTCCATGAATTTCTCATTTAAACTGTGTGTGTGTGTGTGTGTGTGTGTGTGTGTGTGTGTGTGTGTGTGTGTATTCCCATTCCTAAGATTCCAGCATTCTAGAACCTTTATTTGGATCAAGTAATATTACCATGAATGGACTAAACTCAACATATGGCCTTTCAAGTTAAGGGAGTGGAATGAGAGAAAAAGGGAACTATTCCAGTTACAGAGTTGCTATATTTATGCAATCAGATGTAGGTGAAGAAGAAATTGCAAAGTTGGCAGTGCTTTTTATCCTTTGTACATCTAAAGACTGTGCTCGGCAGTGTAACTACGAAGCAAATCCTGGCACAGCTGTTCATTCTGTCTCATCATCTTTTATCTATGCAGTACTTTTCCCTTAGTGTCAGTCTTTGAAATTCTGAAAGCCGCGTGCTTCATTTCCCATCATTCTACACCTATGCCAAGTTTCAAGATTGGCTTTGATGTGTATCTAAAATGACTTGGCACACTGTTGTCATCATTCCCTGGATCTAACCCACTCTGTGAAACTGTGATATGATCATCACTGTCCCATGGGAGGAGACCAGCTGCATGTGGAACCATAGTGATGTCCTTTGACAACTTTGTGTGGTGCATGGGTCATGCTGATGACTGCTGGACAGCACAAAGTGAATAGGTTACACTTACATGTCTTGAAATCATGTAGGAGTTAAGCAGCTACCCTACCTCTAAGCCATAAACCTTCCATCTTAGAGTTTTAGTTCTGGACCTTTCCTCATACCATGGATTACAATGGCAGCTTAAAAGCAGCAAGAATCGAATGCTTTCTTTTTCTTTTCTAAGGATGAGGAAAAAGCCTAGCATAGTATATATTTGTGCTCCGGATAATGCCTTTTGGTGAGCATTAACGTAGTTGATAAGACATTGTTCTCAGTGAATTTTTCATGGATTTGTAAACTATATTGTTTCTTTTACCAATTAATGTCTTGTTTGAAAGATTAAGTGACCATTTTGAAATAAGCCCTAAAATAGAAAATGTGCAGTTAATCATTCACCAGTCACTGCATATTGCAATGACATGGTTGTTATTAAAACATCTAACAACATTAATAACAAAAACAAGCATCTGTGGTGGCTCACACCTGTAGTCTCAGCTACAGGCGAGGCTAAAGTAGGAAGATCATTTGAGCCTAGGAGTTTGAGGCCAGCTTGGACAACATTGCAAGACACTCATCTCTAAAACAAAAATAAAAACACCCTCTCCAAACAGCCAAACCCTATCCCAACTCTAGAATGTAAACGTGAAAAATCCTTAGAGTATATAGAGATCTATACTTAACATTCTCCTATTTTTCATAGACTACATGATGATATTGTACCAAAAAAAAAATCCTCAGTTTTCATGCCTTTTTTGGCTTCAGTTTAGGTCCATTTGTTTCTTGAAGTACATAACTGACTGCAGAGTAAGACATTCAAAGCTCTCAGAATTTCTCCCAAATTTGTCACTTTCAGATTCTCATCTCAAGTATAAAATAATAAAGTGAGAAGATTGATGTTGAAAGGGATCTTGGAGGGCATTTTACTATCTACCTTTTTAAATGAAAAACAAAGTAAAACAACAGATTCTGTAATAAGTCAATGCCAATTAAATGCCATGCACTCTTCCAGATGTTGCAAAGAAAGGTAACCTCAAGGCTGATCTGTAGGGATTACATTCACCAGCTCCCAGTCAAGGGGTAGCCTTTGCAGGAGGTCAACTGTAAGAAGGAAGGAAACTGACAAAGTTATTACTCCCCTGGCCCCCTTACTTTGCAGGTTCCTCTGACTAAGACTGGCCACAGCCCACTGCTTCTCTCCATGTGTGCTCTCACCTTCCGGGCACCAGTAACCTCATTCATCCCTCATTTTTGTAGGGCTTGGGGTGGTGACGGCTTTGCTGTTGCTGGCCCTGGGCTTCTGTGCTCTGTCCTGTGCTTTCCCCATCCAGACTTTTATGATTAGTTTCCTTGTAAATAAGTCCTCCCTAACTTACTCTAATTGTGCCTTCTGTTTCAGCTTGAAATACTAACTAAAATAGAGATGTCAACTCAGATTTCAGGAAGGTTACATTTTAGCTAAATTTTCCAAGGCTCTTCAGGAGAGCAGACTTGAGATTAGCATGTAGCTCTCCTAACTTCTGAGCGATGATTTAAGTAGCCCCATAAAGCCTATAGTACAGCTTCAACTAACCCAGCAAATCGGCAGATACGTATAGTTTGACAGGCATAGGAGTTTTGTTAAATTTGTCACTAGTATTTAAAAATCAGTAAAATTTATATAAAAGATTTGGATTTATGAGGGAATCTGGCTGTATCTGGGAGTAGATTTGGAGCTGTTTATACAGCTTTTATACTGTCTCCACCATTTTTCCTTGCCTTACTCCCAACCTATTGGTCTGCCTAGGTATTGAGTTTATAAACCTTGTCTTGATGAGTTTTCTCTTCTAGAGATATTTGTATGTGAGAGGAATAAAATATTTTAAATAAGAAAAATAATATTTTAATGGTAGAAATGCAGTATCAATAGTTATAGAAGAGCTGCAAAGGGGTGTTTTCTATCCAGGAAAAGAGAGCAGCAGGTCTTCGGATAGCACTGAAATTACGGTGTTCGAAGGCTCCTATTCTGGGCAGCAGTCCTCACAGACTGTGGCTTTTCAGAACTCATTCCAGGGCTATTTTATCATGTTTATTGTGTATCCTTACAAGCCTTTTTTCACTGTTATCAGCATTTCCCAGCTCTTCACTTCAGCTTAACATACAGTTGCTTGGTATCATGGTCATCTTCCCATTGAACATGCCTATCATTACTACTGATGATGAAAGAGATAATAAGACACAACAGAAAAATTCTTAACCTGCAATATCCAGTAACCACACCTGTTTTTGTTTAATAATATTACTGAATTATAAATGTCTTAACTCTAAAAGAACGCAATGATCAAAAAAGAGCCTTGTTCTGGCTCCAATATCTGTGGGAGGCATTTTCTTGGATTTTTTCCCCCATTATATGGATTAAGAAATGGGGATATAATATACATTTACACAAATGCAATTCAAGTCTTTAAAAAAATTATTACTCTCAAACATATGTTAATAGCTGAGAATCAGCTCAACTTATAAAATAACAGCATGGCTTACATGATAGCACTGCAATCATCTAATGTAATCCATAAAATTTTCCATATTCTTAGAGATTGCTTTCCTGGGACCTTACCATATGCAGCCAGGCAGATCATTCTATCATTACAGGCCTCTTCCAGAGCAAATTGATTACAATACCATTATTTGAAAAGTGTAAAATTATTTTGAATTATCTTTCTAAATATTGGATACAAGCAATATTTAGTGGCCCAGATGGACCAGTTTCTACATATTTTGTTTGTTGAATTTGTCTACAACTATTGCCTTTAAACTCATGCTATCATTAGCAATGAAATGGCTTCATCTAGTATGTGGAAACTAACATGAAACAGGAATTTTTGTCTTTAATGTGAATATTTAGAAGAAGATGGACTGTTAAAAGCTGCTTACGAGTACATGAATAGTTAATAATCAATTGGAAAGATATCTATAAAATTTTTAACAATTTGAAACAAGAAGATAGGTCCTTTACAAGAAGTTAGTGTTAAGATTATGTCTGCTTACAAATAAAGGATCAGCTCCATTTGATAAGCTTTACAATCATAAAGAAAGATATCTACTTACCGAGTACAATGTTCACTGTCTGGATAATGGGTACACTAGAAGCCCAATCCCCAGCAGTATGCAATATACACATACATGTAATAAGCATGCACATGTACCCCATAAATCTAAAATTAAATTAAATTAATTTTAAAAAGAAAGTTGTTTTCACTATGCTTATTATTATTTGCTGTGGTTTATCTCTAATATTTGTGAGGATATTAGCAATACCTTCTGAAATATACTCTTCTTGTTTTTGTTTTCGTTTTTGAGACAGAGTTCTGCTCTTGTTGCCCAGGCTGGAGTGCAATGGCGTGATTTCGGCTCACTGCAATCTCCGCCTCCCTGGTTTAAGAGATTCTCCTGCCTCAGCCTCCCAAGTAGCTGGGATTACAGGCATGTGCCACCACGCTCAGCTAATTTTGTAGTAGACAAGGGGCTTCTCCATGTTGGTCAGGCTAGTCTCGAACTCCTAATCTCAGGTGATCTGCCTGCCCTGGCCTCCCAAAGTGCTGGGGTCACAGGTGTGAGCCACTGCATCCGGCCTACTCTTCTTGTTTTAAGTTCAGATAGTGCAATTTAGGCGATGGATCATAGCAATGACACATATAAATTTTGCTTAATAATGGGATTATATGTATTTGCCTTTATATTTTGCAAAAGAACATTTGTTCTTTTCCTAATTGGATTGCCTTTTGTTCATCAATGTGTTCTTAGAACCTCAAAGACACAGACTAGGTTTTCAACAATTACTAAATGAAGGAGTAGATTAATGAATGAATTTCAAATATTATAAAATATATTGACTAGAAATATCACTATCTCAACTGTAATATGTAATATAATTTTTCAGAAGAAAAACTTTCAATAAAATATAACATCACTATTTTAAAATACAACCCAATTCTCATTATATGTTTCAGCCACCTTTTTATTATTTTCTCTAGAAGGGAAAAGGTAACAGAGTAGTAGTAGAGTTTTTTGACAGAGAAAAATCCTAATATGTTTTGTACAAAGTTTTCTCACCTTCTTCCAGATCCTTAACATTTTCCTGGTGTTTGATAAAGTTTGGACAAAAAGTGGAAAATGCCTGATAACAAGCTACGGTCTTAACCCTCCCGAAGCTTGGTCTCCACTTTCATCCTATATTGCCTCCCTTATTGGTTATAATAGACTATGTCAACTTCCATAACAAGTTTGACCAAAATGTTATTGCAAAAGTTCACATTTGAGTGAGCTGGAGACAGAATCAAAAGTAGAAAGTAGCATGAATTAAATCTGCCTTTGTGTATGTCACTGTGACTGAAAATATGACCATATTGTTTAAGACGATAGAATGTGAATATTTCAGAGCAGGAAGATACTTTAGACATTATCTAGTTCAACTCTCTTACTGTACAGATGAAGTAAGTGAAGCTTTATGAAGCTAAATAAACAAGTGTAAATTCACCCAACAAATTAGTAGCCACAGTGTCTAATCCAGATTCCAGATCTTCTGTTTCCAAGTTTGCATGTCTTGAAAGTCACTTGTATAAAGTTACTATATTAAAAAATTGTAGATGACTCCAATGGAAAACTTTGTTTATTATTTTTTAAATGTCAAACTCGGTCACAGATTAAATGTAAACTGTTATTAGTATAAAAAGTAGACAAAATTAATCAACCTTAGGAAAGATAGTGACAATGAACAGGCAAAATTGCAATCCTTCACTAGACTATTAAATACATTTTGCAATTTTTTTGTCTTAGGTTTACAATAGAGAAATTGGAGGCAAGAAGGTTTTTTTAAAGCCCTTTGAGGTTAAGAAAGTAAAGCAAAAATAGCAAAGAAATTATTTTATAACTTATAAACCATATTTGAAAAGTGAGGGAGGCAGTAAAGCAAACAATTATACAGGAAGTTCAGGTCAGTAAAAATTGTCAACTATTTATCATAAAATATAACGTTGATTAAATATTGTAATGGATTGTTTAAAAGTGCTGATTAATGGATGGCTAGGTTCAGTGTTTTCGGTTGTCATTAAATACCAAATTTGTGTTAACATCTCAATGAATAAAAGAAATCAAATGATCATTTTGTGACAAATTTGCCAGTATTGTAAGATAAAAAATATTTAAATTTATGTGGCTTTAATGACAAATCTTTAAAAAGAAATTTATTTTTTTCTGAAAAATGTGATGCCTATATTTTTATAGTAACTTATTTTTAAGCCATATCGAACTCTTTTTTTGTTGGTTTATTTTTTGTTTTGGTTTTTTTTTTGACATTTATTTTAGGTCTGGGAGTACATGTGAAGATTTATTACCTAAATAAACATGTGTCATAGGGGTTTATTGTACAAATTATTTCATCACCCAGGTATGAAGCCCAGTACCCAACAGTTACCTTTTCTGCCCCTCTGCCTTCTCCCACCCTCCCCACTCAAGCAGACCCATTGTCTGTTGTTTCTTTCTTAATGATCATAAGTTCTTATCATTTAGCTCTGACATATAAGTGAGAACATGTGATATTTCGTTTTCTGTTCCTGCATTAGTTTGCTAAGGGTAATATCCTCCTGCTCCATCCATGTTTCTGCAAAAGACATGATTTTTGTTCTTTTTTATAGCTGCATAGTATTCCATGGTGTATATGTACCACATTTTCTTTATCTAATCTGTCACTTATGGGCATGTAGATTGATTCCATGTTTTTGCTATTTTGAATAGTGCTGCAATAAATGTTTGCATGCATGTGTCTTTATGGTAGAATGATTTATATTCCTCTGGGTATATTGCTGGGTCTAATGGTAGTTCAGCTTTTAGCTCTTGGCAGAATTGTCATAATGCTTTCCACAATGGTTGAACTAATTTCCACTCCCACCAACAGTATATTAGTGTTCCCTTTTCTCCACAGCCTCACTAGCATCTGTTATTTTTTAACTTTTTAATAACAGCCATTCAGATTGGTGTGAGATGGTATCTCATTGTGGTTTTCATTTGCATTTCTCTAATGATGGTGATATTGAGCTTTTATTCATATTCTTGTTGGCTGCATGTATATCTTCCTATGAGAAATGTCTGTTCATTTATTTTAATGGGGCTTTTTGTTTTTCTCTTGTAAATTTGTTTAAGTTCCTTATAGATGCTGGCTATTAGGCCTTTGTCAGATGGGTAGTTTGCAAATATTTTCTCCCATTCTGTAGTTTGTCTGGTTACTCTGTTGATAGTTTCTTTTGCTGTTCAGAAGCTCTTAAGTTTAATTAGATCTCACTTGTCAATTTTTGCTTTTGTCGTGATCGCTTTTAGTGTGTTTGTCATGAAATCTTTGTCCATTGTTATGTCCAGGATGATATTGTCTAGGCTCTTTTCTAGGGTTTTTATAGTTTTGGGCTTTACATTTAAGTCTTTAATCCATCTTAAGTTTATTTTTGTATATAGTGTAAGGAAGGGGCCCAGCTTCACTCTTCTGCAGATGGCTAGCCAGTTATCCCACCACCATCTACTGAATAGGGAGTCTTTTCCCCATTGCTTGTTTTGGTCAGCTTTATCAAAGGTCAGATGGTTGTAAATGTGTGACCTTATTTCTGGGCTCTCTATTCTGTTCCATTGGTCTATGTGCCTGTTTTTGTACCAGTACCATCCTATTTTGGTTCCTGTAGCCTTTCAGTATAGTTTGAAGTCAAGTAACATGCATATCAAACTCTTGATCAGTTTTAATAACAATAAACTTTGGTTGAATATGTCTGTGCCACACAATTTAATTTAATTTAATTTAATGCCTTTCAATTTAGACATCTGTCACAGATGTAAGCACCTAATCCCATTCTTAAAAATGAAATAAATAATACAAGGTGACTCTTGGTTTGCAGTTTCCTAAATTAGAGGAAAAATATTTTAAGTTTTTTAAATAGGAAATCTCCCAAACTGTTTTGGTAGTAAACAAAAAATAAATCCTTCAGCAAGTGAGCCAAATGCAGATGATAAATTCAGTCTAATTTGCTCTGGAAATAATTATGCGTTTAGTTTGGTATAATTCATGTTAATCAATTTTTGAACCTGTAAACCAAAATGTCTTCCCTTTGAAATTTCAAGATTTCTGTAGTAGTTGTTACCCTATAGCTCTCCAAGACAATTTGAAAAATACGCAGGAAAATGTACCAAATGTGAAATTAGCTATCACATTAAGAATGATATGGAACTGAAAATGTCACTGACAGATACAATGTCTTTTGGGATATCTATTTCAATGGGTCTCTTTGTGGCTGCAGCAGCGATTTCTGGTGACCAGATGTCTACCTAGTTCACAAATCTAGACTTATTTCATTCAACATAGAGCTATATTTTAATAGGTTCCAATGAAACCAAGATGAGAGTCACCTCTGTCTGCCTTTGAGGGAAGGAAACATTCTAACAAGAGAATGCTGCCTTTTCACAATGAGTATCCTAAGGTATCTCTCCACTGAACGCCTTCTCAATTTCTACAAGGATACCATCAAAACCTTGCCATGGATTTCATTTTTTATTAGTATGATATGATCATCTAAAGCATATAAATAATGAATTTAGGGCTTGGAGTGAATTGTCATTTTAGGACTAAAAAGTATTTTTAGAGGCGAATATAATCTAAATCATGTTTTAATTCCAAATATAATGAATTATATATTGATATCTAAAATTTCATGGTGGTGGCAAACAGAGAAAATTGCAACATACTAAATTTAAGCTTTCAAAAGCTTTAATTTTATTCAGAAATTTGGAAGTTTTCTGATTTGGCTGCCGTTAAATGTTATTCTTTCTACTCACAGTTTCTTCGTTCAACCATTCCACTGAGCATCTATTAAAAACATCATGCTCAGTAAACATGTTACATAGTAAAAAAAAATCTAGTAATGTAGTAGATTATTTATTATGTTACATAGTAAAAAAAAATCTAGTAATGTAGTAGATATTCTTTAGTGATTTATGGGGTGGATGATATTGCAAGATCCCCTGGTAAAATCTTACTCATTTCATAATAGGGCAGAAATCAATTAAGGCTCAGTCTCTTTTATTTAACACACACATTCTAATTTTGATTCCTTTTCAAAAAATATATAGTGAAATAAACATGGCCAACAGTGTGTTGCCAATTATTGGTTGGTTGTAACTAACATAAATTAGTAACTGTAAATGATCTGTAGTTAAAGTATTTTTGCACATATCTACACATATATATATATACATATATGTGTGTGTATATATATATATGTATGTGTGTGTGTATATATGTATATATATTTATTTATTTTAGATGAGTCTCACTCTGGTGCCCAGGCTGGAGTGCAGTGGAGTGATCTCGGCTCACTGCAATTTCCACCTCCCGTGTTCAAGCGATTCTCATGCCTCAGCCTCCCAAGTAGCTGGGATTACAGGCATGCGCCACCATGCCCAGCTAATTTTTGTATTTTTAGTAGAGACAAGGTCTCACCATGTTGGCCAGGCTGGTCTTGAACTCCTAACCTCAAGTGATCCACCTGCCTCGGCCTCCCAAACTTTTGAGATTATAGGCATGGGCCACCGTGCCCAGCCTGCAAATAGATATTTTTATAGGTTTTATGTCCATGTTTGGCATAGGTCTAGCATACTACATATTAGTCATTTATATATGTGTTATGAATTTTTCTTTCGTTCTTTTTGTTAATATATATGTCAATATATATTTATCTATAGATATCAATATATTTATGCCTATTCATTTGTTTATGTATCTGTGAAACCACTTAAAGTCCTTGATCTATAGTGGCCAAAATAAATTTAATAAATTAATAATTTAATTAAATTTAATATGCTTATTAAATTTAAGAATACTTCTAGTTTACGTTCATAATATCTATCAAGAAATGATAGATATAAAGAAATGATAGATATTATGAATGTAAACTAGAGGTAAGACTATGCTAAAATTATCATATTCTACCATTTTGAGATGACAGTTACTAAGGTGATAATAAAATTATGCATAGTTTATCAGATTGGAACACATGAGTTAACTGAAAATCAACAACAAAATGTAATTAAGTTGAGACACATATGACTTTTAGTAGTTTAAAATAATAACTCGAAAACTATTCTTTCTTTTGGTTTTTAATTTTTACTTCACTGAGACACTGATTTTATTCTAGGCCTTTCTTATTGACTGCTGGTCTTTCCCCATCATTTGATGTTAAAGATGACACAATGAATGCATCATCAGTGTAACATGATCTGAAAGGGATCAGTAAATTGAATGTGATCATTAGAAATAGATCCAATTCTTGACTTAGCAGAGACTACAGAAGTCTTTTTTATAAGCTTCTTTTATTACATTTCTTTTTTGTTCGTATATTTATGGTCCATTTGCTAATACACTATTAGGAATCAAATCACTGAAGATTTTAGCATTTTATTATCACTAAGACCTTTGTTTTAGTAAAAGGCAACAACGTAGTCTTCTTGATTGTGAAAAGTTGTTGTCAGATCAAATCATTTTTATGCCTCAGATTATAGGGCACACTAACTCTTCAAACCATCTCTAAGGCCTTCTATAGAAGATGCTTTCTTGCTGAGAAGGAATAAATGGCCAAGTGTCTGTATCTGAAGTTTTCTGTATTATCTTAAATATCCCACATTGAGGATGGGCATGTAAAATAGGCATATGAAGCAATATATTTTTAGTATATTCAACCTATAATTATTATGGATTTTTCATGTAGTAATATGATGATATAATATGAAATAATTTAAGATGCTTATTAAGACTGAAAGAGAAATCAGTAGTAGGTTATGATTTGTTTTATTTTATGGTATAACAGCATTATTATAAAATCTAGCGTTTTTGTTAGATGCTTCTGCTTCTCACAGGGAAGCGACAATATTAATGTTCTTGTGTAGGTTAGTATGCTATACGTAATTTACATGTGATTTCACACTTGTAATTACAAAAAAAGTACTAAGGAGTCATTCATGATCAACATCCCAAAAGGGAAAACCCAGAAAACACTATCAATACATAACTGAGCCTCTTTGGTTTTCTTCCTTTGGAGTGATGAAATCAATCATTTGATTGAATTGACACAACAGTCCTTCAACTGTATAATCTGCCTCAAGATACTGTGTTGCTTAACATAACAACATGCCAAAATTGAAAACACTAAAATCTTAGTTTTTGTTTCCTTTGATTTCTTTCTTTTTTTTTTTTTTGGTTTGTGGGCCATACAATAGTATTCAAAGTTCTCCAACCTAAGATACTGATTTCTTCACAATTCCTTCCTTTCTCAAATTTAGCTGCACATTGAGATCACCTGGAAAACTTAACAAAATGCTAACATTTGAGTCCAAGAAATTTTGATGTAATGTGGATGAAAACCTGGGCATTGGGTCATATAATATCTCCCCCTGGTGATTACAATGAGCAGCAGGCTTGGCATCCATTGGTATATGTAAATCTGATATTCTCATGACTGATCATTGCTGGATTGCCACCCGACTTTTGCAACCTCCCATTTACTGAAGAGATGGTCTCCCTGTCTCCCTCTCTCTCCTCTCTTAGAATAGATACTTCTGTCAAAGCTTGACTGTGACTAATAAAAAAAAAAAAGCAATTATTCTTATATATTTATTCTACAATTTTTTCACCTTTTTATACATGTTAGAGGCAACAACAATAACTTTTAGCAGGTTTATTTTTGTTAAAAGAAACCAGTTGAATTAAAGGTTAAGACACCTTCTGATTGCACAGATTAAACAAGAAAGTATTGCGTATTTCAACTTTACAAAGCATCTTATTGATTTAAAAAGATCCATGCTATTGATAAAGTTCACCATGAAACATATATGTAATAAGGAGACTAACATATTCATTTTACATATCTACAACATGTATTTTTATATTTCTAAATCAACCACAAATCATATAGAAAATATTTAGGTCCACAAAAAAGCTTCAAAACATTAAAAAAATTAACATTTTGAAAAAGATCACATGTGAAAGCTCATTAAATAATAACATTGACAAATAAATAGTTAATCAGCTTTACTTTTTAGCTGCTGCCATGCATTTCTGGCATTCCATTCCAAGTGAGGGTCTGCATGCAGGGTATAATTTCTTACTATGCGACTGTAAAAAGCTACAGGGCTTATTTTTGAAGTGAAATGTCACAAGGTCTTTCATTCTCTTTCAAAGGAAGATCACTCATGGCTGCTAAACTGTTCCCATGAAGAGTACCAAAAAAGCACTTTTCTGAAATGTTACTGTGGAAATTCATGGCAACAATTTTTTTTTAACTTCTCTGTTTTGAAGGGGATTTGTTTGCGAGAGGGGATGGACCAGGAGATGGAGGGTAACTGAGAAGCCCTTTTCTGTTTTAAAATATAATGATTCACTGATGTATTTAGTATCAACAGTCTTTTAAGAATGATGGGGAATTTAAACTACAGGATACGTGGTATTTAAATGCAAATTGCATTCATGGATATACATACATCTTGAAAAACTTGAAAAGGAGAAACTATTCCCAAAGAAGGTCCTGACACTTAGGACAGCTTGCTGGGTTTGATCAAAGCAGAAAGCATATACTTTCAAGTGAGAAAATAGCAATGGCAGGCTTGAGTCTTCCAAGCAATCAAATCTGTAAAGCAGATGGTTACTAGTAAGTCTAGTTATGGGAGTCTGAGTTCTAACTCATGCTGTGCTTGCTGGATTTGCTGGCTCTCTTCCGCTCTCTGTGATGCTGGACTGGCTTGGCAGGTGACATGCTCTCAAAGTTGTGACTGGACTCGTTGTGCTGCCGGGTGTACCTCTTGCATTTGCAGGCAGTGACTACTGTGATTTTGTAGGTGCGCGTGCTGCCATCTTGGCATTGCAGCTGGATTCTCTGGGTACGGGTTTTGTCATTGACACACCGCCACTCCTGGGAGCTCCTCCTGCTCCAGTACTTTGTTCCATAGCCTCCTCCAATCCAGTTAGGGAGCACTGGCAGGGGCAAGCACTCGCCAGCACACACCAGCTCCTTCAGAGGGCTGATGCTGGTGCACTGGCCATCAGAGATGTATTTGGTGGAACGCAGTTCTCGGCAACCCACTTGAACCTGAGCTGCGAGAAACAAAAAAGAATGTGCATCAGAGACAAAATGCAAATGAAAACTTTCTTAAAAAGTGATCTGCAATGACAAAAATAACAGCCAAATGACAGCAAATTGCCAAAGAGAAAGTGAGCACCTACTTTATTTTCACAAGGAAAAAATTTGCCTGGATGGTATAGAGACACTTTGATGAAAATCATTAGTTTACATGGCTGTAACTCTTTTGGGGGAAGAAAAAAATCTAAGCCTGATTTTTTTCATGTATAACATTAGCTAATTGCTTATTAGAGTGTTTGAAAATCCAATTTTCTTAGTCTCTCCAATAAGGGGTTAGCAGCTCTTCCATTTACGTGTAAATATTGATTCTTCAGTGAGTTAAAACAGTATACTTTAATATTCTCTTTCTCAAGGGTCATATTGGTTAATGTCTGTAAGTGCTTTTAATTAGGCTTTAAAAAATCTGTTGGGAAAATGTGGAAGGTATTTAAATATTGTGTAAATGCATATGCACTCGGTAATGTTTTATTTGAATTATTGATTTTAGCTGCAGACACTCATACATACATATGTGTATAACGTCTGACATTTTGCATATCAAACTTAATAACTATATTTTAAACATAAATTCTCAAACAGTCTTTTAAAAAATATAAACAGTAAAATGTTTGAAATGCAAAATGCCACTACAACTCAAGATTCAAAGAATATAAAAGCCCCTAAATAAGGAACGTATGGTTGCCATAACAACTTGGCTACATTTCCATGAATTTTATGGCAGAAAAATGCCTAACATGTCTGATTTACAACTGCAAAAGGAACCAGGGTGTTCATTTCCTGAATTTTGGTCATGGCAAACTTTTTGTTTTAGTTATGTGGATTTGATAGGTATGTTCTCTAATTGGCTGTTTCTTGTTACATGCCTTACGTAATTAAAGCAAAAATTAATCTTGAAATATTTTAAGTTTTCTTTATCATTGCTTTGTTATACAAACTTGAGGAGAATTGCCTATAACAAGCTTGAAAAGAAATCAAGCTTGCCAACCAGGAAAAAAAAAAAAGGATGTTTAAAAGTACAGGCTGCTGACATTTTAAAAATAAAAATTATAAGTGACACTGAAGTGGTTCTACAAAGAGTAATAAAAGCTACTTCAAAATAGAAACTGAATCAGGAGTTTTACTTCATCTCTGTATCCCAGTACTTCTAAGGTAAGAGATATAGCCTAAGGGGAATGTGATGGTTGTGGAAAAATTCATGTGTATACACATACATGAATAGAAATCAAGAATTGTAGGATTAAGTGTAAAGTGTAAATTGTTTGGCTGGACACTGTGCTCAGCGTGCCTGAGTCTGCCTCCAGCTCACCTTCCTGCAGCTGCCTCAGGAATGCACCTGGAAATAGCCAGAAATAATTTTGACTTGTCAAGCTTTCTGTTCCTGTGTCTATACAGATTTGGCATTTTTGCAGTGACAGTTCATTGACAGTGAATACCCACCACATTGCTCAGTAATCTAATAATAATCAGATATGTCCTATGTACTTAAAAGCAACCATCTTCATGAAAGTTAAAACATCTTAGCTTTCTTAGACACTAGCAGTCATATTTGCTTTGACTTTTCAAAGGTCAAAACTACTTTTTGTAGTTGAATGGAGTAAAGAAGGAGAGGCAAAATTGTGTAAGATTTCCTGTGCACTGTTTCTCTCTCTCTGAAAACCTGATTATTAGCATGGGACCTCTTCTAAAGGAAAAGATGGAAACAAAAGTTAGGAGAAATTTGAATCACCCTAACAAGTGGTCAATTAGCATGTCAACTAAGCAAGCAGAAAAGGAAAAAAATATATGTTCCCTGTATAAGAAAACACTACTGTACTGTTGTTTTAAATCTCTTAAGTTACAAAAGTGTTCCCAGTCTGCCACAGAAATATACAATTATCTAAATTTTGAACTTGATAACAAGGAATTATTTTAGAAAAATATGATTCTCCAACATTTTAAGTTTATCCCTCTTTTACATTGAGCATCATCAAAACTTTCAACTATCTCTCTAGACATATTTTAAAAATCCAATGTAAACAACATTTTTTTTCTCCTGGAAGCTTCCTTTTTTCCCTTGTAATTCCCTATACATATTTGTGGTTAGTTACCATTATACACTTAACCAAAATTGCACATGCCCCGAAATACATTGACAAAACAACCTGAACTTGAGCTATCCAGAACAGTACTTTTTAAAACTCTCATTTTGCATGATTTTGACAAAACAACAGTCTAAGTCCTGGAAATGTTTTCTTTGTGAATGTTTGATAAAACTTAAGTCTGTGCTTGCATTATTAAACAACTGTTTTAGTTATGTTAACTTTAAAATCACTACCTAGGGAAGAATGCCAGCCTATACATGCAGCAGATTACTCCCAGATTGTTTCACAAAATGTATAGTTATATACTGGTAATTAACCAATATAATTATATATATATATATATATATATGTAGTCATATATATATATATATAACTGTATAACTGTATTGGTAACTAACCAATACAGTTATATATATATATATATATATATATAACTATATATTACCTATATTGATAGTTTTATATAGATATATATATATATGTATATGTATATAAAACAATGCTACAGGGATATAAAACAATGCTACAGGGATGTGAGCTAATGCTACCAGAAAAGAAAAAAAAATCTGTACAAGTAAAACACACTTACTGTTCCGATCCAGTCCAGCATTACTGAAATGCCTGCCTCCATTCCTGGCTTGATTCAACGTGCTGTTGCTGCTGGGGTGTGCTGGAACAGGTTTAACCACATGTGAATAAAGGATTTCTGTGGCATCATTTTTAAAAGCCAGACAGCTTTTCATTAGGATGCATGCAAGGGGAAGAAGATAGAAATGAATGGCAGGAGGAAGCATGGTGAGTAGAGGACTTGCTTGGCTAAAGAGCTGGTTAATTCCTTTGCCTCTGCTTCTGCACTGTGACTGTGAAATTCCTCCTCAAGCTTCCCTTTATATATCCACCGAGGTTTGGCGTTCATTCAGGTGTAAAGTTGTGTAGAGCTTCAGAGTGAAAACACAGAGAAGGGGTGGGATCCCTACATGACCCTGCAAAAGAATTTTACCAATGGAAAAGAAGACTGCAGAAAAGGAGGAGCTTGGTAAACAAATTGCCTGAAATTTCAGAGTTGGACTTCATCACTTGTCTGTGAGCCGATGCAGGCAGGCACATTCTATATCAACGACAGACTCTCCCCTGCCATTTCCTTTCCTGAATCTGGTTAACATTCGGGTTTAATTTAAATGAAAATACATTGCTGTTCATTTGAAGAGATTGGCTTTCTCATAGTTGTTCTATACTTTCCTCAGATTTTAGAGTATTTGGGGCAGGAAGGGGGTTTTTCCCAGATAACAGGAGGAATTCATGTGAGTTTAAATATTGCAGGACTTGCATGAAGCACCTAGTAAGCTAAACATTGCTTTCTCTCAAGAAGCAAACCAATATATTTTTTCCTTAAAGTAGAAGGCACAGAGCTAAAACCTGCCCCCTGGACATGCTTAAATAATGCAGCTTTGATCTGCATGAACTACTGTGCTGCTAGGTAAATTATTGCCAGGGGTTCTGTGTGGAGAATAATGAGCAGAGTTCTGTTTGCATTGAAGTAACTAACGTTTATTTTCATCTTAAAAATGTCACAAGTGTTAATATCCATAGCATTGTTTTACACAAAACAAAGCCGTTTCTGACAGATTATTGTTTAGCGAATTCAAAATAATTTTTTTCTGTATTTTTTTCTTTGCTGCAGAACATGAATTCTACTCATAAATTTACAAAATATTTTGTTCATTAGACTCTGCTGCCCAAGTAAGAAACCTATTTTTCTGAATTACTTTACCCGCACCCAAACATATGTTCCATTAATTAGTAGCCACTGATCATCCCTTTAAAAAAAACCATGAAATTCCATTATGGGACATCTCAACTGGAATAACTATTCTGAATCACCTTTTCAATTATAAATCCTTTTTTGTCCTTTGTGTGGCTACTTAACTCACCTAATTTTGTATCTCTTTTCTGTATAAGCATTTATCCATTGTAACTGCTATTCATCTATCTGTCTACCTGAATTTCTCCATAGCAGCACTATTGACATTTTGGAAGAGACAGTTCTTTATTATTGGGGTACTGTCCTGGATGTTTTTCAGCATCCCTGGCTTCTACCCACTAGACACCGGTAGTACCCCCTAGTTGGTAACAAAAATATCTCCAAACATTGCCAAATGACCCCTAGGGGTAAAATCATCCCTGATTCCACCACCAATTATCTATTCATCTATCTCACTATAAAAAGAAAGTAAAAGTAAGAATAAAGGAAAGCTATTATAATAGAAAGAAGTTATTGTTCTTTTTTAGGACAGAAATGGTACTGTAGTACAAGCAGTACAATGACTGCTTCTCTATTAGAGGTATATACTGGAATATCCTTAGATGAAATGATTTTATATAATCTTTTATATTATGTGGAATAAGCTAGAATAACCTTCAAAAATAATATGAGGAGGTTAGAGGTGTGAGTGGCAAAAGATTAGTTATAACTTGATGGTTGTTAGAGAAGGATGGTAAAGTAAAATTCTGTTTATTCTTAAAAACCAGAGTCAGACAATCAATTTAATGGACATATACTTCCTACTAACAATATATCTCTATCATAAGGTTGGATGTAGTCATTTATTCTATCATCCTTCCTAAAAAATCATGTCAGTTTCTTTTGTGCAAATGGAAATTACAGGTATCCTTCTAAAATACTAACTATGAAGAATTTCTTGTCCTACTTACTAGGGGATTCGATGTTAATTACACAAAATATGTTAATATTAATCATTGACCCACAGACCCAATGCCTAAAGGAAATTAAAAGATCAAAATAATCTAATCTGTTCCTCACTACTTTTTATTTTTGTGTGTGTCAGAAGCAGGAGATATTTTAATTGGAATTTAATTATCAGGTTGGGCTAATGAGATTGACCAAATTCATGCATAGTTGTTAAATCTGCTGCATGTAATATTCTGTAGGCTCAGCCTTAGAATAAGCAAAATTAGAAGAGAAGACAATGTAGTTGTGCTTGTGGACAAGACAAACTTAGAGTTCTTGGGCCCAATTTACCTGACAGACCTCTAGAAAACGACTTTGAGGCTGGGTGCAGTGGCTTCTGCCTATAATCCCAGCACTCTGGAAGGCCAAGTCAGGAGGATCGCTTGAGCACAGGAATTTGAGACCAGCCTGGACAACATAGTAAGACTGCATCTCTATAGAAATAAAATAAAAACTAGCTGAGCATGGTGATTCACACCTGTAGTCCCAGCTACTCGGGATGCTGAGGAAGGAGGAAAGCTTGAGCCTGAGAGGTTGAGGCTGTAGTGAGCTGTGGTAGTACTGCAATGCTCTAGCCTGGGCAAGTGTGAGACCCTGTCTCAAAATAAATAAATAAAAGAAGGAAAACTACTATGATAAAATAGAAATAATCATAAATTTAATATTTAACAGTTATTCTGATCAATTTAAAACAGTTCCATTAAAAATAACCACAAACTATTGCTTCTCGGCCTTTTGGCTAAGATCAAGTGAAGAATAACCACAAACTATAATAACCCAAGAAGAATGGATGTAGATGTTTAATATTGAAATTGATTCTTTCTCATCTCCAGGCGTTAATATGTACATGTTATTCCCTTAACATAGAACACTCTTTCCTCACCCTCTTCCTTGGCTACTCAACTACTTTTCCTTCCAGTCTCAGTTTCGATAGTACTAGCACTGAGAAAACTTTCCTTATCCTCTCTTCCCTCTGTCTGCTCAAGTCTCAATCCAGCATACATGTGCCAGAACAGCTAGTTGCCTGATGAGTTGGCAAGACTTATGAAAGAAGAACCACTTCTATCTTATGGGTATTGTAGAATTAGTGGTTAAATTAAGTATTTAAGATATATAGCACATACATTCTTTCACATAAAAAAAGATTGGTTAATATTTGTGATAGGCAGTCACTAAGATGGCTCCCAATAATTCCCTTCTGTTGTTATTCACATCCTTGTAGTAATCCCCTTTCCTTGAGTGTGAAAAGAATATAGTTAATAGTATAACATACTAATATGATGAGATGTGACTTCTATTATTAGATTTTCAAAAAACTGTGACTTATATCTTTCTCGCTGCTCTCACTCTCTCACTTGCTTGCTTTGGTGGAAGCCAGCTACCATAATGTGTATTTCCCCATAGAAAGGTCCATTTAACAAGGAACTGATACCTGTAACCAACAAGGAACTAAATTAGCCCCTCAACCAAAGGGTGAGAATTCCATCAACAACCACATGAGTGAGCTTAGAAGCAATCCTCTCACAGGTACTCTTTTAGATGAGGCTGCATCCCTGGATACAACCTGAATGAAAACTTTAGGATGGACATCAAACCAGAGGCACCCACAGGAACCATGAGATAACAAATGTTTGTTTTTTTATTGAGTTTGGGATAATTTATTACATTACATAGATAATCAGTACAATGTTACTTGTAATTAAGTCATTTTGTGAATAATGCTAGGGCCTTGAGAGCATCAGATGTGGAATCATTAGACTTGGTGACTGTGCAACTTTCATTCTCTGGAAGAGTGTTAAGACATTTTCCATTCTCAGCTGTGTATCAAGAAAAGTAATATAAAAGTAAGAAATTTCTTTAAAGACTTATTTTCTCTTCTTCAGTGAGTCATCAATATGGTGGTATTATTAACAATCAAGTAATGGTATTAGAATTACTACTAGGAGCTTGATTTGCAAAAACTGGAAACTAATTTTGATTTTCTAAATAGTACCATTTATCATATGACTTGGAAACTGAATTTGAAAATCTGAATTTGGATCTGAACTTGGATCTTAGTTCTGCCATTTACAATCTATATGAACTTGGATATACGGGATATACAGTTGACCCTTGAACAACACAGCTTTGAGCTGTGAGGATCCACTTATACCTGGATTCTCTTCCACCTCTGCCACCCCTGAGACAGCAAGACCAATCCTCCTCTTATTCCTCTCTCAGCCTACTCGGTGTGAAGACAGTGGGGAGGAAGACATGTCTTATGATGATCCACTTCTACTTAATGAAGAATAAATGTATTTTCTCTTCCTTACTATTTTCTTAATAACATTTTCTTTTCTCTAGCTTACTTTAAGGATAGAATATATCATATACTCTATTATTATATATAAAATTTTTAAAATATGTGTTAATCAACTGTTTATGTTACTGGTAAGGCTGCTAGCTGAGAGTAGGCTATTAGTAGTTAAGTTTTGGGGGAATGAGAAGTTCTATGTAAATTTTCAACTCTGCAGGGGTCAGCTCCGTAACTTCTGTGTTGTTCAAGCCAGTTATACTTTCTGAAACTCCGTTAGTCAGTTTCTTCATCTGCAAAACATGACTAAGCTTACCTACCTCACAAAGGAACAAAAATATATGAAAGTATCTAGCACAAAACTGGGCACAGAAGAAATGTGGAAAAAATAGCCATTTAATATGAATCTAGGAGTACTGTTTTATAGTATAGTCTTCAAATTATAAACATGAGTTTGGAAAGACTAGAGATGTCTGAACAAAAATATGATTATCCTATTTAAGGTAAAGAACAAAAAGTTGAGAGAAGAGAGATTTGTTTAGCCCAGCAAAGTAAGAGATAATGGATAAATGTCATTAGGCTTAAAAAATTAGTCTAACCAATTGTTTTTAAATATTAATAGGGGATGCATCAGAATACAACAGCATCCCTTATCTCCAGGGCATATGTTCCAACACCTCTAGTGAATGCCTGAAACTTCTGGTAGTTCCGAACCTGACTGCCGTCATTTGGAACACATTTCTGTTCATCTCTCCCATCCAGAAATTTAATGCCTTTTCCATCTTAACTAAGCACTTTTCATGTACTGTAACTGTAACTTGTGCAGTTTGAAGAGCCACAGCAAAACTAGCAGAAATTTTTTTTCTTCTTTCATGAATCAAAGGTTCTTTCTTACCATAGATCTTAGTAAACTCACCATATGATTTTTTTTCTTTCTCTATAAAGTCAAAAACTTTCACCTTTTCCCTGAAAAGAAACACTTTACGGCTTCTCTTTGGCATATCTGAATTGTCAGCATCACTACTCTTGCGCTTTGGAACCATTATGAAGTAAAATAAGAGTTCCTTGAACACACAGCACTTCGATGCATAACAGGCGATCTGATAACATATACAGTCACTAAGTGACTAATAGCAGGTGGTGTAGACAACGTGGAAATGCTGGACAGTGGGAGGATTCACTTCCTTGGTGAGATGTAGTGAGAGATGGCATGCGATTTCATCACGCTACTCAGAATGGTGTTTAATTTCAAACTTAGCAATTGTTTGTTTCTGGAATTTCCCTGTTAGTGAAACCAAGGAAAGCAAAATCACAGATAAAGGGGATTACCATAAATATAAACAAAAAGTGTTTAATGAATGCAAGGATAAACTGTTTCTGCTCCTCTCTGACTTAAAATTATTCTGAGAGTAGGACTAAGGATCCCCTTAATAGGATAGCACTTGTTAAGTGGTAAAGTGATTAGCTATTATAAGTTTAGAAAAAAAATACGACAAACTACTATAGAATCTTCATTCATAAAAATCCTTAAAACAAAAATGAGCTAATTACTTTCATTCATTTCATATTAGTGTCTATTGTCCCCAGTCTTTTAAAGATGGTGGCATCCAGACAAAGTTATGAATGAGACATGAAGCCTACCCTTTATTCCTGTTCTAGAAAGCTCCTGTTTAGAGTTTTACTAAAGGAACTCCCCTTAACTTACTCTTCTTCTACAATTTTCTTTCTTTCTCCCTAATCACCTTCATTAATTGTCTCTTTATTTGTATTTTGTTTGAATGCTTGCTGGTCTTATTTGTTGAATATAATGTTTCATTTATTATAAACTGACTCACCATGAATAACATTAGAGAACCTAGCTTACAATGCCTTTTGTAACCTGATGTAAAACCCAAGTGAAAAATCTCAAATCCAATTGATAGAAATCTAGATAGGGTTCCTCGAGTCTCCACACTAGTGACATCTGGGCTGGAAAGTTCTGTTATGGGGGATGTTTAGCAGCATCCCTGGGCTGTACCCACCAAATGCCATCAGCACCACCCCCACCGAGAAACTTCACAAGTAAGCGCTAGGCAATAGGTGAGGACAGGAGGGACAGGGTTTCCATCTGATTGCACAAACGAGGGCCTGTAGGAAGTTGTCCTTTTTACTTCCATTTATTCCATCTCACGGTAGGAATCAATGTCCTCATTCTGTGCGAACGTTCAGTCTACATAGTCCCTAAACTAAATATGACAAATGCTGGCAGCATATTCTATATCCTGCCCCCAGTGGTGAATGCGAACTGGAAATAGTTTCGGTGCCACCAGCGTAGTAGTTCCTCTAAAACAATGGTTCTCCTGGGAGCTTGTTACATATGCAAATTTTAGGCCTGACCTCAGACTTGAGTTAGAATCCCTTGGGCTGGAGCTCAGGAACCTGTGTTTTAACAAGCTTTCCAAGAGATTCTTAAGCATGCTAAAGTTCGAAGTAACTGTTATAGGATACACATATGACCTCATAACTGTGGCCTAGCCTCATGATCCCTCTGAGGGCTGCCTAGTCTATTTAACTGGGCCTGTGCTCCAGATTGTTCCAGTTTGCGGAATCAAATGGAAACCCTGCAGTAAAACTCAGCCCTCAAGGCCCACACCCTAACTCATTTCCTTCTGCTATATTTATTTCTCCCTATGGACTGGATACTCTCAGTGTCCCTCAGTGCTGATTAATGCTTTGTTTCACAGAAACGGACACCAAGAACCATAGCAATTACTACCTATAGTAGTGCTATCACTCACTAGAAATTCTGGCAGCCACTTCTGATTTGCTCAGAGATCAGCGTTGATGCAGATTTAGGTAAAATACTTTGAGAATTGTGATTTTGATTACTGTCCACCAGACTTAATGACATCCCACAGCAAAATTGGGCTCCTACCCCTGGCCATATGCAGTGTTACTTCACTCTTTCCTGAGGAGTCCCTTTTTCAAGGACAAGCAGGCCTCATGGCAAGGCCTAAGTCAGTTATGTTCTTACATCACTGGTAGAGACTTGAACTTAGAGACTTTATAGTGTGAAGTTTCATGCTGTGTCAGGTCAGTATGCTAGAGAACCCAAGAATTGAGTAGGATTTGGCCCAACAATGCCACAGTCTCTCCTGGAAACAAAAAGTCCTTGCAGAAATTTCCAATTTCCATTTTCATATTTTAAATTAAATAATTTGCTTCCAAGTTATATACAAGTGGAATCTGTGGTGTGGGGCAGTGATCACAATGCCAGGGCCATGAACCAGTACTGGTCCATGGCCTGTTAGGAACTGCACCACATAGCAGGAGGTGAGTGGCTAGGGAGTGAGCATGACCACCTGCGCACCTCCTCCTGTCACATCAGCAGCACATTAGGTCTCATAGGATGTGAACCCTATTGTGAATTGCACGTGCCAGGGATCTAGGTTGCATGTTCCTTATGAGACTCTAACTAAGGCCTGATGATCTGTGGTGGAATAGTTTCATCTTGAAACCATCCCTATCCCTGCCCCATCCATGGAAAAATCATCTTCCAAAATGGGTCCATGGTGCCAAAAACACTGGGGACTGCTGGCGTAGGGGGTTTCACAGCAGCAGCATAGCTGGGGTGAAGGGATCTGCATTGGGAAGGAAATAAGTTTGACTCTATTGATTGGAAAGGTAGGTTGGAGCAGATTATTGACTACAATCCTGCTTTGCATTTCAGAAATTTGGACATTATTTGTTAGACAATGGAGAGCTATTGAAGGAAGTATATGTGTATATGTGTGTGTTTATTTTTATTTATTTTTTATTGCACTTCAGTTTCTGGGGTACATGTGCAGATCATGCAGGATTGTTGCATAGGTACACACATGGCAATGTGGTTTGCTGCTTCCATCCCCCCTGTCACCTACATCTGGCATTTCTCCCCCTGTTATCCCTCCCTGACCTCCCCACTCCTCGCTGTCCATCTGTTGGCCCCCACAGCAGACCCCAGTGTGTGATGCTCCCCTCCCTGTGTCCCTGTGTTCTCATTATTCAACACCAGCCTATGAGTGAGAACATGTGGTGTTTGATTTTCTGCTCTTGTGTCAGTTTGCTGAGAATGATGGTTTCCAGATTCATCTATGTCCCTACAAAGGACACGAATTCATCATTTTCTATGGCTGCCTACTATTCCATGGTGCATATGTGCCACATTTTCCTTGTCCAGTCTATCGTCGATGGGCATTTGGGTTGGTTCCAGGTCTTTGCTATTTGTAAACAGTGCCACTATGAATATATGTGTGCATGTGTCTTTATAATAGAATGATTTATAATCCTTTGGGTATATACCCAGTAATGGGATTGCTAGGTCAAATGGAATTTCTATTTCTAGATCCTTGAGGAATCACCACACTGTCTTCCACAATGGTTGAACTAGATTACAATCCCACCAACAGTGTAAAAGTGTTCCTATTTCTCCACATCATCTCCAGCATCTGTTGTCTCCAGATTTTTTAATGATCACCATTCTAACTGGTGTGAGATGGTATCTCAATGTGGTTTTGGTTTGCATTTCTCTAATAATCACTGATGTTGAGCATTTATTCATATGTTTGTTGGCCTCATATATGTCTTCTTTTGAAAAGTGTCTGTTCATATCCTTTGCCCACTTTTCGAAGGGGTTATTTGTTTTTTTTCTTGTAAATCTGTTTTAGTTCTTTGCAGATTCTGGATATTAGCTCTTTGTCAGATGAGTAGATTGCAAAAATTTTTTCCCATTCTGTTGGTTGCCAGTTCACTCTAATGATTGTTTCTTTTGCTATGCAGAAGCTCTGGAGTTTAATTAGGTCCCATTTGTCTATTTTGGCTTTTGTTGCCAATGCTTTTGGTGTTTTAGTCATGAAGTCCTTGCCTATGCCTATGTCCTGAATGGTTTTGCCTAGGTTTTCTTCTAGGGTTTTTATGGAGTTAGGTCTTATATTTAAGTCTTTAATCCATCTGGAGTTAATTTTAGTGTAAGGTGTCAGGAAGGGGTCCAGTTTCTGCTCTCTGCACATGGCTAGCCAGTTTTCCCAACACCATTTATTAAACAGGGAATCTTTTCCTCATTACTTGTTTTTGTCAAGTTTGTCAAAGATCAGATGGTTGTAGATGTGTGGCACTGCCTCCAAGGCCTCTGTTGTGTTCCATTGGACTGTATCTCTGTTTTGGTGCCAGTACCATGCTGTTTTTATTACTGTAGCCTTGTAGTATAGTTCGAAATCACGTAGCATGATGCCTCCAGCTTTGTTCTTTTTGGTTAGTATTGTTTTGGCTATGTGGGCTCTCTTTTGGTTCCATATGAATTTTAAGGTGGTTTTTTCCAGTTCTGTGAAGAAGGTCATTGGTAGCTTGATGGGGATAGCGTTGAATCTGTAAATTACTTTGGGCGATATGGCCATTTTCAGGATATTGATTCTTCCTAACCATGAACATGGAATGTTTCTCCATCTGTTTGTGTCCTCTCTTATTTCGTTGAGCAGTGGTTTGTAGTTCTCCTTGAAGAGGTCCTTCACGTTCTTTATTAGTTGTATTCTTAGGTATTTTATTCTCTTTGTAGCAATTGTGAATGGTAGTTCACTCATGATTTGGCTCTCTGTTAGTCTGTTATTGGTGTGTAGAAATGCTTGTGATTTCTGCACATTGATTTTGTATCCTGAGACTTTGCTGAAGTTGCTTATCAGTTT